>VDFB02124441.1:0-19197 GCA_007258455.2 Sequoia sempervirens | reverse complement strand
CATCCTTTGGAGGTCATCTAGACCATTTTAATCCATCCCTAAGATTTGATTTTGGATTAACCCCTATAGCCCCATAAACAAGAGTATTTGCATTATTTATTAATTGAGAGTTATTTTATTTTATTTCTTTAGAATTATTTAGGAATTATTTTATTTTATTTAGTTGAAAGTTATTTAATAAATTTGTAAATATATGTTAATCGTCTTTTGGTTTTTATTTACACGGATATGACATGATGCCTCATGCCTTGTTGTCATTTATAATGCCTCTTAATACATAATAAAGGGGATTGAAATTTTACATAACAGATATTAGAGGAGGAAGAAGACACCACTTTATTGATTGAGAATTTGTGAATGAAGGTAAAAACCTACCTATGGAGAAATGATGCATTTTTTATGATAGGGAACCCCTCTTGCTACTAATTTTATAACTTATGTTTTTAAATTTGCTTTATCATTTGTGTTTTGATATAAACATGTGACTTAGACAAGACTTTTATTTTTAGAGTTGTTATCTTATGGTTATTTTCTTTTTGGAGAGCCACTTTAATACTTGATGCTTTATTTCCAATTAAGCCAAAATAGATTGTTTTTAGAGTGTGATTCCATGGATTTCACTAGTTTTTTTCTAGAATAAAGTAATTGATATGTTAAATCTACATGGCTTGCACTGTTTTAATTCATTTTGGCTAAGTTATCTCTTATGCAATGAAAAAGATACAAATGGCACATTTTGTTGATAGTTGGTAGTTGGCCCATAACCTAAGCCTTGTCGATTTCAGCATGCACTCATTCTTAGGGATCGATATTAATCCTCATACTCATCTATTTCTCACCTTGGGTCAAATTTGTAATTGATTAAATGACGTTATTTAGATACACAATTATGAAGATGATCCCTAAACCTTTAGAATCTAAATTAAAATTTAGGGCTAACCTTACCCTTCTTATTAATTGTTGTGTGCCAACTAGATGCACAAAATAATATATTTGTGATATTTGGAGTTGTATTTAAATGGATAATTTTAGTTCATTTAGAGATCAACTAGCACATAGAAATGAATTGAAAAGGAACATTTAAATTATATTTATTATCTTTATTTTTTAACACTTTTACTATATTTATCCTTGCATCATCATCTAGGGCATTTGTTACATGTTTTTTTGTTGTCTTCGGTCATTTTTATAGTATGTTGATTTAGTTTCCTTATGGGGTTTGACACAAGGGATTAATTATCCCTATCATGTGCAAACTCAAACACATCCACTTTTTATGTAGAGACAAACACATCAGCTCATAGAAAATTAAAGGAAAACATTCAAGGACATGCAAGGATCATATTCATGCAATCAAACCAAGTCTACATTTGCATATGATAGATTTGTAAGTGTGTAATTAATCTCATAGCTACAAAAGTGACTCACAAGATTAAACATTTTTATTAATAATTCCAAGCATTTATCTAAACATCATTGAATTTCTTGCACCTTGATGAACCATCCACAAACATCTATCACAATATATTACATCAAATTTCTAGCTAAGTACTCTTGTTTTATTATTTTATTTTCTAAAGAATTTAAGATTGTACATTTATCATTCCCAACCCTTTAATTTAAGGTAGATTTTAAATGTTTAAGTTTTTATTGGTAAGTCCAAGATTTTAAGGCTAACCTAGACTAGTGGGGGTCATGAGAGGGACCTACTACCCTCTATTTCAACATAGATCTCGAGAGACACTTAGATATATCAATACTAGAATCCAACAAGAGTCTAACTTAAGTGGGCAACCAAATAGACAACCAACCACACACAAAGATGTGATGACCATAACAAGGTGATACACCACACTCTAAGAAGTGGTGATCACATCTAGGAAACCAACCACACACTCAAAGGCAATGACAACACCACTCAAAGTAATTTAAATTTATTAATATTTAATTACAACTTAGATGTATACATTAGAATTCCACAATGGAAGTCCAAAAGTTGTCACTTATAAATTCACTTTTGGATGTATCTTTTGGAATTTGAACTTGAGTCTCCATAATGAGAAGGTAATATAATTTTCACTAATTGAGCTCAACCCTATTAAATTTTCAATACTCATGTTATTTTTTATTTACTCTAAACTTATGCAAAAGGGATTATATTTTTCCTCTCATTTTATTAAACACCTCCATTCTTACACCTTCCTTTGGGTTTACCTTAGAGCTTTATCTTACAATTTTTATTATTACTTTTTAGATCTAAGATTAATTATATATTTGAGGTTCATATGTATACCTTCATTTGATATAACATTCCCTATCATTACAAGGGTTGTTTATGCCAAGAGCTAGTCAAAACCCTAATTTCCTTTGTAACATATTATGTGCTTAAACCATCATATGACTTCCCAATTCAATGATTAAAAAAATCATTATCATAATGAGCAAACTGATTGTTTTCATGATGTGTGTGTATCTACAAGATCTATTTGTTACTAAGTAGCTAATTTTCAAAGAGCTTGCTCATACCACTCATCCTTTATAACTAAAAAATATCTTCTAAATGTATTGTGTGATGCACCCTTTGGTATTGATATAGATATGGTGTTAGTGATCTAATGGCTCCTTGTACTTCTTTGCATAGTGCATCTTCTCCTTAACCATTCACTATTCCTCTTCCAATAATCCTTCATCTTCTCATTTTGAGATGGATCCCCTCATTGTGCCTACTTGCCATATTGCCACTTCTAGCATATTGTTACTTCTCATGTTCTTACCTCTAATATCATCACTACATTGCATTTCATTGGTTTTCCTTTCACCTCTCATTCCACGACTTCCATCCCTTAATCCACTAATGGCATTCCCACTTCTCACCTTACTAGTGCCATCCCTACATATTTTTCTTCCACCTTCAAAGTGTTACATATTTACCTCTTATTTTCCATCCCCTTTATAATCCTACTCTTACTCATAATACTCATTCTACCACTATCCCCACATCCACCCTTGTTGCACTATTGTTGAAGTTAGATAGTTTTGAATATAAATTTAATTCCACGCCTAATAAGTATGATGTTATTAACATTATCTAGTACATCACACACTTCTTAGATTTAAGGTTGTGACATATCTTTAACCAATAGATTTTGTGGCACCTCAATTTGAATTACACCATGGTAAAGGTGACCTCAATCCTCATTTAAATGTGGTCCTTCTATGGTTCGTCAATGTTTAAAATATGTTCATGATGATAGAATTATGAAAGTGAAAATATGTTCATGATGGTACCCAGACACCCCTTTTAGGAATTACAAGCCCAAACTTGGTTACAGGTGGCTCTCACCACATTTTCCCATGATTCATGGTTTGAACTAGAGGTGGCTTCTTCAAACTCCCACTCATGTCTAGCGTAAAAGATTTGCTGCCACTTGGTCTGCAAGTGTTGAGCTGAAACTTGCCCACTTTGCTTGTTGTATTCTTTTCCAAGGCTTGCATGTGGGTTATCGGCTTGTTCACCTGGAGGTCCAAGACCCTCGTTGCCCTTTTTGTGGGCAAACTAAGTCTTTTAAGCATCTCTTTTGGTTTTGCCCCATAGCCTAGCAGTTTTGGACTTGGATTCATGACTTCTTTTGGCCTTTTCGACCGAAGCCCTTTTCTTGACATATGGTTCTACTGGGAGACTCAATCAGAATTCTTGCTAAGTATATCGACTTTGCTTTTTGGCACTACAAATTGGAATCTCTTCAATATCTAGAAGACAAAAATGTGCGCTTCGATGGATAAATGTTTCTTTATATTCTAAAGCTATTATTTGTTTCTAATATGCATCGGTTGGGTATGGAATGGAAATAAAGGTTGCATTTGGTCTCCACTGCCATTGCCCCACTGAACCACCTAGGGCCGTGCCCGTGTCACATTGCTGGGAGTGCCAGCTACCCACCTCCTCTGTGCTGGTTTGCCTCCTCAGTGAGAGTAGCCCAGGTGCCCTGCAGCTCTCGGCCCTCCTCTTAGGTGGGATCACCCTCCTCAGCCAGACCAGCTCTCCTGCCTTGGGTGGCGCGGGGGTAGCCTTCTAGCGATAGCCAGTGGGAGTGGTGGACTAGGGGCGGCCACTCTGGCCACTCCGCTTGTGCGGCAAGGACGGGGCTTAGAGCAAGGGCAGCAGGCGCAAATTCATGCGGCAGGAAGGCCAAGGGTAAGGGTCAAGAGGCATTGGAGTGGGTTGGGTGCCACTTCGCCCGCCTGATGTCACTCTAGACCCCGCTAATGTATGGGGGAAGAAATTGGATGACAAAGACCTCCTGGCTCTGCTGGCACTACTTTTGGCCGCTTAATGACTTTTTTATGTTATGTTTGTAATCATGGACTTTTGGGCTAGGCCCATGTGACTGGTCTTTTTTTTGGCTTTTCTGGGCTTTGCCCATATGACTCTCGGGGTGTGCCTTCTTACCACCCACCCTTTTTTTGTGAATATATATTTTAATCTTTGATTTAATATAAATTAAATTCCTATTCATCAAAAAATATAGATGCATTTTTTTCACAATTTGTTATCATGGGACAACTCCCTTTCTATTATATCAAAGAATAAATTACAATTTACTTCTTCTATCAAAGGATGCAGAAAAAGAGGTTGCGCAGACCCTCAATGACTTCCTACAAGCACTCATATTGAGCTAGAGTGAACATAGTATCATAGTGTGTCGTATAGTGTGCATATTGTTTCCATGTTTCTTTGGAGTCCTTCCTATTTGATTTCTTATTTCTTGCATGTGGTTTCAATGCATATCACATCTCCCACCAAGCTCATTTTGGGGTCTCTACTCAGTATCGACAGCGCGTTAATGGCCTCCACTTAAAACTGAGGTTTTACAAAAAATTCTACTACCCTCACGACCCAGATGAAGATTTCAGATGTCCTCACAACATTGTACAAAAACCTCTCTAACAACTTGGCATTGTGAATGTGAGCTTGTTGCAAGTGCTTTTCACCTATGACCGCCATTATGGCTTCTTCTTCCACCTTGGTTTTTAGCTTGAAAATCAATTTCATCTGGTCCTTCAGGCTTTTGCCTGGTCCTTCAGGCTTTTGCTTGGTTGCAATCATAGTGGATGTTTGTCTGATAGTTAATTTGTTTTCCATTCGGTGTGGCTTTTGTCTGAATCCCGCTCTATATTTATATTGTAATCAATTTAGGTTGGGGATCTGTGGACTTTCCACGTTACCTTAGTTTGTGTGAAAATCGTCCTCCCATTCTTGCTCAGATCCTTTCTCTGATTTGTTTTTCAGTGAATCCACACGGAGTGGGCAGGTTCCCTAGCCTCGTCATTTGTGATTTTACTTAGTTATCCCTAATCCTCAATGCATTTGTTTTACCTTGATATCTTTAGCCTAGTTGATCACCATATTTGAGAGGTAATGTGTTGCCATGTTTGCCTCTTTGTACACATGATTATTGTGCAGTTCCCATTTTTTCTAGAAGGGGAAGAATCAGATCCAGCGTCATTGCCAATTTCCATCTCATGATCCTCCTCATGGATATTACTAAGAAAACAACCGTAGAATCTCCTTTTAGGTCCACTGGTCTCAGTTTTTGTTTGACAAACAATTTAAGGCCTTCGTAAAGGGCGGCGAACTCAACATCATTGTTAGATCCTCTTGGAAATTTGGTTGCTCCTACCCAGTATGCATCTCCATTTTCATTCCTTACAATGAAACCTGCACCTGACATCTCGGGGTTGCCTCGTGCAACCCTGTCAAAGTTTAGTTTTAGGCACCCACAGGGTAGAAGCACCCATTTAGCTAGTCTATGCTTATCTTGATTTCTCGTTGTTTTACCACTTAAATTACATAGAATTTTGAGTAATGCCCGTGTGGATAAAAGCTGATTGTCTCAAAGAGAAAAGCACCATTTCTTTTTCCTTTGAACTCTTGAGTTTTAGAATTCGCTTATGGCCACCTCTATTTTGTTTACTATTGTAATCGTTGCAGATGTTTTATCTTTGAAGATTCTCGCATTACACTCTTTCTACAAACACCAGATGATCATGGCTAGTGTTGTTAACCATGAACCACCCCAAAAGGATCCTTTGAAAAGCTTTGGCCAGCATTGAAAAGTCTCTGCAATTGTTTGTGGCAGTGGGCCTTGCCAATCAAGTTTGTTGATGAAGTGTGACCAACACTCAATGACAACGTCGTATTGGAGAAATAGATTCTCCACATCTTCATCGTTTTAATTGCAGTTTGGGCAGCGGTGTGGTCCAACAAATTTTAATTTCATGAGTCGGTCACCTGTTAGAATATAGTTGTGGAGGGTTGCCCATGTAAATATTTCTGCTTTAGGCAATACATTTGGTCCCCAACATAATTCTATTGGCCGTTGGTTTGTTTATGCCTCTCTTTCTTATATTAGGTATCCCATTTTTATTGAATACTTCCTAGATTTTATGCCACCCTAGAGAGGAGCTCATCTTCTTTGGTTGAGATCTTCCTTGTCAATTTTTTTTGGATTTTCTCATTTATTTATGCTGGGATGAAATTGTTTTTTTTCTTTTTTTTAATTCATTTATACAACTTCTCATTATTAGTGTTTGCAATAATTAGGTAATCTTTTACCTTTTCCCTTACTACTTTTGCTATTATTTTAGTGTGCTTACCAATTTCAGGGACATCCTTCATTGTCGGATACCCATTTCATGAGTCATTCCAAAAGGATGCAATTGCACCATTGTTAATTCACCATGTCAAATGCTCTGTTATCAATGAACTACACTTCGTCATAAAGTTCCACAATTGTGAACCATTGGGAGGGTTTTCCATTGTGAGTATTTGTTATGAATCTTCGTTATCTAAGTATTTTCCTTTCAAATTATTGCATCGAAAGGCATTGGAATTTTCAAACATTTTCCATGTTAGATTTGCTCCCAAAGTTAATTTTTGCATCTGCGGATCTTTAATCGTAGTGCCCCAAACTAGCTTGTTTTGCTTCATTTTTTTTTTGTGTTTAGTAAATCACTACTAAGAGGCAACACCCTATGCTTTTGATTGGAGCTATGGACCAATGAGGCCACATACAGGGGACCTCATCCCCGATATCTCCATTTTAACCACCACCACCATAACCCCCACTACCACCACCACCATATCCACTACCGCTGCCACCATATCCATCGATGCTACTGCCTTTTTGTTGACCCCAATACTGCTTTCTCCCTGTGTCAATCCCACTATCCACTGTGGGATTCAAACCTTAGATAGCCTAGTTGTTGCCCTTGCAACTTAACCATTGCACTGCGGGGTCAACCCCAACTTAACCTTAGATAGCCTAGGAATTTTCTTGATCTCATTCAAACCTTCCCACATAAATTTTCTCTATATGTTGGTGAATTTTTTTCCTACCTTAGTTGTGAGGTCTACACATGATAACATATATATTGGGATGACAACCAATACAACTTTAATCATAGTGATTCAACTAGCCAATGTCAACCATCTCCCTTTCCACGTTTCATTGTTCCTTTTACATTTTCCAGTTGTCAAAATCCATAATGATGTCCTCATAGCTCCATTGTAAAGTGTTAAGCCCAAATATTGATTTGGGAGTGTATCAATGTGTAATGACCGAAGCTCTAGATCAATCGATTTTTTGATTATTCTTTATTGGATTGATAAAGGTTGTCATCCAATATTATTGAAGCTAATTGGATTTCCAGAATTCTAAATGAAATAAAATCAAAATAATGAAGTTTGATTCAAATATTAATTTGAAAATAGATATAATAGTTGTTTCTGATGTAGGCTTTAAAAATCATGCTTTGAATATGTAAGAGGTTAGACCTCTTTAGATTGTTGTTTTTGAATATAACATTATATACATTCAATAAATATGGGGTGTTGTATCTGATATCTACTAATTGTTCATGCATCCTTTATCTAGAGGATCATGGCTCCTTAGAGCACCTTTTTAGATATAATATTTTAAATATATATAAATTTGTATCTTCCATATATTTTCTTCTTTTCACCTAAACTCTTTATATCTACATATTATATGCTTATATCTCTTATGAAAAGAGACATCCATTAGAAGAGTGATAACCTTCCAAGAATCATGTCCTTTCCTTACTTTCCATGATTCTAATTTACAATTCTTTTTATACACATAATTGTTGCCTTCTCATTTATGTAATCGCTATTTATTGGAATTTTGTTGCCTTATAATATTTGTGTTGCTCTGTGACTAATAATTAAGCTTTCTTTTAAGTATTGGTCGCTACTCTCTTCAATATCTAATTAATGCCTTGATAGTCGACACAAGAAACGGTCATGATCAGGCATGGGGCTGGCATGGTATGCAGCTCACTTCCATGCAGAGCAGAACAGACATGGAAATAAGCCGTGGGGTCTCAGTGCATCAGCTTGGGCTGTGAAAAACTTTTTAGGAATTTTGCAGGTAAAGTAAAAGGGTCCAGGCAAATAGGTAGTACAAAGCTCTTTTTAGAAACTGTTCCTTGCAGTTCACAATGCTTAAAGGAGTCACATTCATGTGGTAAGTTGACTTTGAAACATGGTTTTAAGAAATGGGCAATTCAGCATGGTGAGGTGGCTGAACAGGGTTTGGAGATTCCAGAAACTCTCCGGGTTAGCTTGGAGTCATTTCATTACGCTCCATTCCAGCTGTTCGCTTTTGCAACTAAAATGGGGTGTTCAGGCTAAGACTTGTGAGGACAGCTATGACTAGCTCACTCTGCATGGCTAGGTATTCCTCCCGGCCCATATGAATGTCAAGGAATGGATACACTAAGCATGGCGACCACATCAAATCTCCCTTCCATATCTATCGCAGGAAGATGATAATCACTCAATCTGCAAGAATATCAACAATATAATATGCCAAACATAGTATTAATTTTCCAACTTTGAAAATGGGACATTACAAGTCCTCCCACCCAAGATTGCTTGCCCTCAAGCAATGTTGATACCAGGGTCCCAAATAAGCCTATAGAACATTCCAACACATATCCATTGCTTCATACTGATGCCATTGAACTCAAAAAGTTTCTCAGACTCTATCACACCTTGAAGCAATTCGATGTTATTTAGTATGTCCATCATAGGAATTCTTAGGTCCCAAGGTTGGTAGCGCCATTTTCCCATAACATAGTTCTTTTGAACACTAGCGAAAGTGATCTCTAGAAGATCTCTAATGGGAAGACCAATCCAATGTTGCACAAACTCTTTTGAAACAAATTATCCTTGGATGTTCACAAACCTCAACAATGTATGAATAAGCTTATGAAAACCATCATTATCAACAACTATTGAATTCCTAATGATTTTGAGATTCCAAATTAGCCTTCAAAATGAACCATCACGCTGATGTTGTGCTACTTCAACAATTTTTGCTTCTCATACTCAAACTGCCTCAATCTCTTATTGAGTCCTAAGAATTGTTCTTTATCTGACTTTAAATGAAAGTAGATATCATTGTTGGTCTCATTCCTAAAATGAGATAAGAGTAGCATTAGAATAATAAATATCATTATCTTCCATAGACTCGTTTCAAAAGTCAAACCAAGAACCTCCTATATCATTGCAATGAAAGAGGTTACCATCTATAGCAAATGCAAGACCATTATCATTTTTAGTTTGCTCCTCATGCATCAACTCCTTATTGGTAGTTGCCTTATGACCCTCATGAACCCAAGTACCCAGTTCATTTGTGATAGAAGAACATATAAAGATTTATCTTCCTCCTTATGTACAATTTTCACATCTTGTAGTTTCTTGCCTTCTTCTTCTGTATGTACGAGTAAGGGAACTTCTTGCCATTCATCTTCTAAATTGATCCTCTCTTGCTCTTCTTTTTCTAATTGAGGTTTTAATTTTTCCTCACATTATGTGAACACATTGAGGAATAATGTATATGCAGCTAAAGAGGGAACCCATTCTTTTTTCCAAACATTTCATAGTATAGATATGGTGGGTCGAGAGAAGACATCACTCTCCTGGATAATTAGAATCATAATGTCTTTCATGGCTGAAAAGATATCTTTATTATGTGTGTTCTTGATCATGGTGAAGAAATAATGGAACATGTCGTGGACTTGATCCTACAACCCCAAATCCACAAGAAGGATACTTGTTCTGATTTCTTAAAATGTTTTTAATATGGTCACCCTTCTTGAATAATGCATATTATTGGTGTCATCTAGATCATTGAAGCTTCCTATAATCAAGTGTACAATCTCTTTCATCGTGTCATCATAGGGGGTTAGAGGAACCAAAATTCTCATGATCTCACTTAAACAAGAAGTCACTAACAACTTGATTTCCTCATCATGATTCCTCAACCATTTGTGTTCTTTCGAGGCAGTTATTGTAGGAGTTAGAGCTAGATCTAATACTTCAGATGACTGCTCAATATGAATTAAACATTTTTCTAGACACCAATTTAAGTGTGTTCAAGACATCATCCCTTGATTGAAATTCCATAGTAATTTTGTTGCCTGCTTCATAGAGTGTTCTTGCCAATGGTTTGATATCTTCTATTTCCATGATTAATCAAGTTTTTCGACACCTACCCAAAGGCTAGCAAGTTCACTAGCTCTAATACCAGGACAATGACCCAAGCTTCAAATTGATCGATTTTTTATTATTCTTTATTGGATTGACAAAGGTTGTCATCCAATATTATTGAAGCTAATTGGATTTCTAGAATTATAAATGAAATAAAATCAAAATAATGAAGTCTAATTCAAATATTAATTTGAAAATAGATATAATAGTTGTTTCTGATTTAGGGTTTAAAAATCATTCTTTAAATATGTAAGAAGTTAGACCTCTTTAGATTGTTGTTTTCAAATATAACCTTATATACATGCAATAAATATGGTGTGTTGTATCTGATATGTACTAATTATTCATGTATCCTTTATCTAGAGGATCATTCCTCAAAGCACCTTTTTAGATCTAATATTTTGAATATATATAAATCTGCATCTTCCATATGTTTTCTTCTTTTCCCCTAAACTCCTTTTATATATACAACTTATATCCTTATGTCTCTTATGAAAATAGACATCCATTGGAAGAGTTATAACCTTCCAAGAAACACACCCTTAATTTCCATGATTCTAATTTACAATTCTTTTTATACACATAATCACTACCTTCTCATTTATGTAATTGCTACTTATTGAAATTTTGTTGCTTGATAATATTTTTCATTGCTTTGTAACTAATAATTAATCTTTCTTTTAAGTATTGTTCGATGCTCTCTTCAATATCTAATTAATGCCTTGATAGTCAATGCAAGCGACAGTCATGGTCATTGCTAGACTTGATATGTATTATGTGACTCCCTCAATATGGTAATTCTTCATGAAATAATAAGGATTGATATCAAGGAGTATTTACAAGATACGATAGATAAGGATCCAAGTGGTAATGATATTCAGGCCTCCTCAATAAAATTCCTTCATTATTGGTCATGATATTAAGAGTCCCTTGTCTTATATATGTGGTTGACTTATAATCAATGGTTTGGTAAATAGTTGGTCGATGCATGATATAGGTAGCCAGTGCTAAGTTTGAATTTCAGAAACCTCTCGATTCATGTAGTCCTACAATGCTTCACACTCAATCCTTTATATGTTCTTCTATCACATGATCTTATGACCCTCATGAACCCAAGTACCTAGTTCATGCATCAATTATCTTTCTTTGCATGTCTAATATTCTCCAAGCTATGTTATTGGTCAAGGGATGTGACAATTACACTAAGCATGGCCGATTTCCAGAATGGATGGTGATAAATGATCTTTAGTTATAATCGCTCCTTGAACATTATTTAGTAATACTCCTATTCGATGGAAGCATCGGCCAACTGAAAATGACGGACGGATTTCTCGATTGATTAATATTTTGAGGATGATGCCGATCGACGCGAGATTTTGATTTTTCCGATCCGGAAAAGCGAGATTCCTGACGGATTTTGATTTTGATGACGATTTTGTTCGGCGTGATCTGATGTCCTGACGTTTCGACTGACTCGCGATCGATCCTGTCCGTCTGATCTGATCCTGCCGCCTGTTCGCCTGATTTGCGCATCGGAAGATCTGATCGATCTCGCGGATCTGATCCGGATTGATGGATCTGATCGACGCGTGATCTCGGTTCGACGGCAGATCCGATTTGATCTGCCTGATCTGGCGTGATCCGTGATCCGAAAGATCCGATCTGATTCGATTAAAGATTTTGATCGACGCCTCGATCGCCTGATCGATCAAGCGTGATGACGTCGGATGAATTGATCGCCTGGTTTTGATCCACCCCTGCTCCCACCCCATTCTCCATCTCCAAAACCTTATACCCTAAACCCTACACCCTCATCTCTCATCCCTATACCCTATACCCTCAACCTTATAACCTAAACCCTAAACATTATCCCTCAATCCTACACTTAAACCTTAAACCCTAAACCCTTAATCCTAAACCCAATACCCTCAACCATATACTCAATATTCTAAACCATAATCCCTATACCCTATACACTTAACCCTATACCCTCAACCCTATATTATAAACCCTAAAACCTACAACCTCAACCCTCATCCCTATACCCTATACCCTCAACCTTATACCCTAAACCCTAAACATTATCCCTCAACTCTATACCCTCAACCCTATACTTAAACCATAAACTCTATACTCTCAACCCTTAACCCTATACCTTATACCCTTAACCCTATACCCTATACCCAATATCCTAAACCCTAATCCATATAACCTATGCACTTAACCTTGACCCTCGACCCTAAACATTATCCCTCAACGGTAAACTTACAAACCTTAACCCTATACTTAAACCCTAAACCCTACACCCTCATCCCTATCTATCTCTCTCTCTTCCTTCCTCCTACACACCTTCCCTATGTACTCTCTATCTTACCTATCCCTCTCTCTCTATCTTTGCTTCCCTATTGTGATAGGTCGAATGTGAGCGTTAGAAAATGAGCAGCAAGTAAAAGAGTGCAAATAAACACCAAAACAACCTACACCTCAAAATTAGCCTAAGTTGGAAACAACACAAGATGAAAGCAACAAAATGGAACTCTATACCTTGCGTCAAATCGATCCTTTGGTTGGCCCTTCGATCTTTGGATGTGTATGCTCCTTGGATGGCACAAGATGCAAGCTAAATGATGTTGTGGTGAATGAGTGCAAGTGGATGAAATCATGAAAATGGCTAAGTGTAGGTTGAGAAACAAAATTGCAAGAGTTTGGCTAGCAAATGATCTCCCCAAAATGAGAGAAAAGAGGGGGTATTTATAGGATTTTTGAGAATTCCTAGAGGAGATGGATGGCCAAGATTGAGCCACCAAATATCAAGATGTAGGGCTAAGGTGAGTTGAGAACTCACAAGCCCTCACATCTTGACATGTGGCATGTGATATAGCCTTAAAAGGTGAAGTGGACATGAGGTGGAAGGAGAAGTACATGACATGGAGGGGGGTACAAAGTACCTTGGGATTGGACAAGATCTCCTCATAAAGGGAGGTACTTGTCCCCATGTGGGTGAGATGATAAGGGGAATTAAAATTCCTCAAATATCCTTATGGGGAGAGGGGAAAAGAATTTTAAATTCCAAAGGGTGCATTGGGGGATTAAATGTGAATTAAAAATTCACATGGGGAAGGGAGATGCCTTGTCAAAAAAGAAAAGCATTTAATAGGGTTGACTCAATTAAGTGATTGGGATTGTGCAAGTACTTGATTAGACTGATTAATGAAGATTAGAAGAGAGTTAGATTCCACATGTGACTTGATGTGACAAGTCAAAGATCACATGGGGAAGAGTAATGAAGGATTAGAGGAGGGTTAGGTGACTAAGGGAGATTAGAGGCCAACTTGCAAAAGTTGGAGGATGTGACACATCCTAATCAAATATTAGGCATGTGCACATCCTAATGATGGGATTAGAAGAAGGATTAGGATAAGATAATAAAAGATGGTGGATGTGACATAAAGGAAATTAAATAAATGACATATTTATTTAATTCATTTGATGGAAGGAGGACTAAAGAGATAAGGTATTATTGATTAAATACCTTAGGGATTTGGCAGAATTAAAGATATTAATTAAATAATAGTAGTATTACTTAATTAACGAAAATAAGAGGAAAGGGGATGAATTTGGATAAATTAAGTGTCCAAATTTAGATGTCTACATTTTTGCCCCTCTTTGAGATGGTGTTATGAAGTAGCATCATTTCAAAGAATATTAAAACATAGAACCTAGAAGAAGATGGTTAGATTGGAAAAGATGCCCCAGTCATTCAAAGAAGTGACTAGGAAGAAAGATGATGGGGGTAAAAATGAAAGTTAGGGATGAAGGATGCCCCCTCGAGAGGACATGCGGGTTCATGAGAACACGGGTGGGCTCTCGAAATGGATGAGATGATGCAAGGGGGGTTGAAGAAGATGATGCAATGTGATGGAAGTTTGGGAGGGGAGTGTGATGAAGGATGAAATGCAATCTAAATGCAATTTTCCATCGTCGGAGCACTGATTTTTGCTATAGCATAAGACACAAGACGCCAAGGTATGAAGAACCAAGGCGGGTTAGTGTCTAATGCATAAAACAAACGTAACAAACAAGAAGGCTATCCCAACACCCCAAAGTCATGGTGACTTTGGTCAGGCCAGGTATTGGGATAACCACAAGCACACAAGGATGCCCCAGCGTAACACAAGACCTCAGGGATCTTGGTGGGTACTACGTGGGACAACCGAGAAGACAGAAAAGATCAAGATACACCCCTATGTTGACTAGTCAAAGCACACCATGATATGATGGATCAAGGTGACGATGACAAGTGATGATAGGGAACTCAAATGATAAACAAAAGCCAAAAGCATCAAAAGATCACAATTAATTTCAAATGCCCTTTGCCATAGGATCAATCAAGGGGATGGATGGGATTGATGAGGTCTGTTAGGAAGGATGCATCCTGTTGAGACCGATGATGGATACTAAATCAAAAGATTGATATGACATAGGATATTCAGAACTGATTGGATTTGATGATACAAGTGAATCTCATTTGTTAAGATCTAGCTAGATAAGGGTGTAGCTTGACGACGCGACACAAGAGACATGACACAAGACAAGAGACTAACACATCCTAGTGACCTAGGGGCTCGGGGGCCGATCAAAGATTAGCCTTGCCTACGTGGAAGCGCAGAGCCCTCGTAGTTCGACAAAAGGCTGACGACAGACCATGATGGAGATTTTGATGGATGACCAAGATAGGATGGAGACCAGGAGAAAAGTGGACAAATATAGACCGATGATGGATGGAACCCCCGGGGTGGATCAAATGATCGACCTTGCCTACGTGAAAGCGCAGGGGCAACGTAGTTCGACAGAAGGCCAAAGAAAAATGATGGATGAAAGAGGATGGAGATAACCCTAGATAAGGGGATGAACTGATTGGACTGACACAATGGGAGAAGATAGACTTGTTGGATTGGATTGGAGGATAGTGACTAGACAAAGCTCAGGGATGGAATAGTTATCCAAATCATCAAAGATGAAGTGGGTGGATGATATGATGAAGAGATGAATGATGAGATGATGAATGATGAGATAGTAGGCTATAGCTAGATACCAATGACAAGGGATTAAGAGATGTGATGTGGATAGAGATAAATGGACAGGAAGATAATGATGGGGAGAGGGAAGGGATGTTATGATGGATGGGTAGGGGGATAAGGATTTGGATGAGGAAAAGGTGACCAAATGGAGAGATGACTGATTCTTGGAACTAGAAGGTGAAGGGTGGGAACAGGTGGAAGATTACGATTGATGAGAGTTTGAAATGATAGAAGGAGGTTTGATGAAGGTTTTGAGATGATAGAAGGTTTGATGAAGTTTTGAGATGATAGATGAAGGTTTGAAATAGATGAATGGTTACATGGAATGAGTGAATGGATTGATTAGAATGGAGGAATAGGACAAAATTGAAGAAGATGGAGGGAGGAATCATAAGATTTTGTTTGATATCCAAAGATCTTGACTGTAGATGGATTAAAGCCCAGATTAGGGTTTCAGTTAAGCTCAGATTGGGATTAGATGAAAGCTCAGATTAGGATTGGAGTGAAGATGAGAATGATTGGAGGATGTGATGGGATTGATTCTACACCCAGTTCTGGAGTTTAAGGGATGTAAGGTGTTGACAAGCAGATTTTTCCAAATTTGGCAATTTGCAAAAATTGTCAAATTTTGCTATTTTAGGAAACTTCATGGATATACCTTTGGGAGTCCAATTTTTTTCCAAGAAATACCCATTATTGAGATAGGATGAATTGCCAACTAACACCTTAGATTTGAGATATGCATTTCGAGTTATGAGTGAACAATTTTTCAAAATGCTGGAAAAAAACACTAAATTGGGATTTTGAGGGCCAAGATGAAAGTTTGAGGCCCTGAAAATGTGTCAAAACGGGTTCCAACGGCTTTTAAAGTAACCAATCAAAAATCCACTTGTTATCTCATAACGCAACCACCCGTCAAATTTCAGCTCAAACGGACACCCGAGTCAAAAGTTATGGCCTCCGGAAGTTTGGTGTAAAAATCAAAACCCTCAAAAATATGGTTTTTCGATAAATTTTGAAAATTTCAACACATGGGTTTTGATGGCTGAGGGAAATTAGAAAATGGGTCGGAGGCGGATTTTGAATTTTTTTTGTATTTTTGCACCAGGAGGGGGACATTGGGCGGCCGCCACGTGGACGGGTCCATCGCCCATGCGGGCGACAAACCGGCCGTCAAGGGCGGTCCGGCCACGATAAGTCCGGCCGTCACGGGCGGACGGGTCCGCCGCCGCCGGGGGCAGACAGGTCCGACGCCGCCGGACGGGTCCGCCGAGGGGGGGAGGATGAAGGACGAAAAGAGGGGATTGGCCAAGTCGATGGATGGATAGATGCTAGGATGGATGGAGAATGATAAGGGGGAAGGTTTGGATGTATAAGAAGACGAGGACGGGAAGACACAAGGGATTGGTAGGAAGACAAAGATGGGGATATGAAAGGGAGCGTTTTGATGGATGGATAGGAGGATGAGGAGGGGGATGGGGAGAAACCTATAACTAGAGGCCAATGACAAGGGATGATGAAATGGGATGGAGATAGAGAGAAATGAAGTAGGGAGATAGGGAGGGGGGATGAAAGGGATGGGGGATAGAGGGAGGGATGGATAGGAAGATAAGGATGGGGAGATGACAAGGATGTGAGTGGACAGGATGAATGATGTCTCCAAGGACCATAGCACAAAGGAAGACAGATGCCCCCACTCTAGATATGTCATGTGCGGGGAGGAATGAAGGATGGAAGACAAGTGGATGGGAAGATAAAAGAGTGAGATGGATGAAGATAGGATGCATGGATAAGGAAAGGAGATGGAAGGTAGCATGACAGGTGGATCAGGAAGGTAGACGAGTACGAATGATAGTTGGGATAGTGTGCAGATGAGGGAGATGTATGCTAAGAGGTGCCCAAAGCATGCTTATATGTTTGCCCCATTGTTATCAAGATCACAAGGAGGATGGAAGGATTGGGATAAATGAGATATGCCAAATAGGATGTGTAAGCGCGATAGGGTGGAGGGGATGGATGAAAATGATGTATAGCAAGAAGATGGGTGCATAGCCGAAAGCGTAGCAGGAAGCATAGCGGATGGAGGGAATGCATATCAAGAAGTTGCCCCCAAGTGCAGATAGGGATTTACGCATGATGTCTGTTTGCCAGGTTTTCATCATGGTACTATTTTTTTTATTTATTTTTTGGACTTTTTGGATAGTATGCGGAAGGAGATGGATAAGGGTAGGGAGGCGAATAAGTGGATTTAGAAGACATGCGATAAGGATATGGATGAAGGACTCAAGCATCAAGTTCTATATCAGGTATTAAAAGCTCATGTTCGAACTGACTATTGGATGTTGGTACAACCTTATGAGGATAAATGGATTATGCAAGAGGATGAATTAGAAGGATGTGATGGGGGAGATACATGGGATAATGGGTGGGATGTTGGAAATGGTATGGATAGAATGATGGGGTGGATATGTGATGGGGAGATGAGTTCAGGACCAACATTGGCACATGTGGTGATGGATGTGAAAAGATAAGAGGACTAATGGATGGAAAATGTGGGGATAATGGAGGAGATGGAATAGTGAATTTCGGGACATAGGGACCCAAAACAGACTTAGGAGATGAAAGGTGGGTATGGTTAGCTTTTGGATTAGCAACTTTGAATGTTCTCACAGATTTTTCATTTGATGGCATTGCATCTTTTTTCTTTGGGATCCACATGGTTTTGATTTTTGCTTTGTTGGCTCTTTGCGAGCTATAGATTTGATTTTGATTTGGGATTTTGTTTTTCTTTTCTTTACCATGTCTTTTAGAGGGGACATGGGAAGCATTGGATTCATGTGGATGTTTGGATTTATGCATTTTTATGTTAGCATCCAAAGTGCATTTATTAGCAATGGGATGGGTGTGAGGGGATGGACGATGTGGAGCAATGGAGGTAGGAGTAGAGGGATGTTTATGATGGATGACATGGATAGGCGTTGGATGAATGAGCGAATGAGATGGAGGAGGTGATCTTGGGATAGACGGACTCAAGATGGATAGGGTGGGTGGAGGGACATAAGAACCCAAGATGGATGCAGTAGATGAAGGATGGGCGATTGTGGATGGAGGGATGTAAGGACCCAAAATGGATGGAGCGGATGAAGGAGGAATATGGACGGTTGTTTTGAGGTGATATGATAGAGGAGGAGGGATGGCAACATATGATCCGGGCTGAAAGACAAGCCAAAAGTTCTTTGAGAAGGCTCAGTTGAGGGGATGCTCCAGTTGTACCAACATTTTTAGATTGTGAGTCTTGGGAAATTGGTCCAAGACCTTGCATGTAGATTTGTTCTTTGACTTGGATGGGCTCTAAAATACCTTGCTCGTGAAGGCCTAGACCTTTTCCTTGATAGTTCATGTTCTTGAGCATTCGATCCATGATAGGATTTTTGTTATTTTGAAAACATGATGCGAGTCCATTATTAGGTGGAGGATAATGGGTGGTAAATACATTGTGTTTTTCTTCCGCAAGGAGGCCACCATGGAAGAAAGTGA
>VDFB02124440.1:0-27550 GCA_007258455.2 Sequoia sempervirens | reverse complement strand
CATGAGGTTTTCTCCCTTTCCTCGCTTGTGAGAGATTGCATTGTGTGTGTACATGGGTACCTAACATGGCCTAATAGCCGAGACCCATCTTGCATTATTTTCTTTTGTGTACATTCTCCCTAAGTTGCACTTAAGGGGGGGTGTTGGTGTAATTAAATGTGTTGTACATTGTCCTAGGTCATGATTACACCTTAGTTAAGTTTATAGGGACCACATAGGAGGTTGTTGGAGAATTTCCACTTTTGGTGGACTTGACGTATCATTACCTCATCACTTCCACCTTTGTGGACACATCATGTGATTATCTCTCCACCTTTTGTGGAGTGATAGGTTTTCCTAGTTGTCTCATGTCATAAGATTATGACACTTGTCATAATCTTATGCCCTTCTATGTTCTCACCTTGGCTATATAACCAAGGGGTCTCTATCATTGTAAACAATCATAATCAGCATATCATATTAATGACATTGAATACGGTTTATTCTTGTCATATTTTTCTCTCTTTCTTGTGCTTTCCATTTGGTCCATAGATCTTGGGCACATAGCCAATTCTAACACTCTATTTGTATCTTCATTCTTTGATATGGCATAAAGCTTTTCATTTCCATTGATCTTTTCCTTTCATTTGTATTTTTGTCTTGTGTTTTCCTTTTGGGGATGACACAAGGGCATTGAACACCTTAAGTCTTCCATGTTGTTAAAATATTATCTATTCTTATCCTTTCATGTTTGTTTTGTGTTTTCTTTTTTGGGATGATGCAAAGTGTCGAGACATTCATCTCTCTTCCACATTGACTCAAAAAGGTTTTTTCTTTTACATTTTCACTCTCTTTGTGTCATTCTTCCAGTTCTATGTGTATTTGGGGAATGATGATAGTTCTGAGCTCTCTAATATCATTGCAAAAAAGACAAATACTAGCTCCGAATCCATAGATCCCTTTTATGTTTCTAGGGGGAAACCCTCTTTTCCTTTTCCATGTTTTGTCTACTTCAAAGAAATTTCTCACAACATGGTGTTTAGCAATTTCTTTAAAGTGGGGGCATATATTGGCATTATTTCATGTTCCTTGATGTGATTTTCTTACTTCATGAGATATGTTTTTCTCTTTGTGGTGACATTGGGAGTAATGTCCTTCAAGAGCTTGATCTATCTTAGCATATTATATTCCTCTTAGTGGTGATGCAACACACTACATTCCCTAAGTTGTGAATATTTTATCCTTTTATTGGTCCTCTCTTGAAGACATTAGGAACAATTTCCCCAAAGATTAAGACCTCACATAAACTAGGCAAAATCCCTTCAAACATCTCTCTTTCTTGTTGTGTTACATTTTTGCACCTTATTAAAGTCACAGAGGTATGGATTTGATATAGTCCCCTAGGGCTCATCTAGTGAACAACTAGCTTCACTAGCCCTTGTGAGCATGTATTTTATTCCTGTACCTTCTTAAAGTTATGGAGGTATGGATTTGATATGGTCCCCTAGGGCTCACCTAGTGGACAACTAGCTTCACTAGCCCTTGTGAGCATGCATTTTATTTTTGCACCTTATTAATTTCATGGAGGTATGGATTTGATATGGTCCCCTAGGGCTCACCTAGTTGACAACTAGCTTCACTAGCCCTTGTGAGCATGTGTTTTTTTTTCATAGTGGATAACACATTCCACTTGTAAACCTCTTTTGGACAAACTGCATAGACTTGGTCCATAGTGCATTGGACAACTAGTCAAAGCTTGGTCTATTTCATTTTTTGTTTTCCTTTTTCCCTTTTTCTATCTTTGATGGTGTATGTTTGTGATCTGGTCATGGCTTCATATATCATTTGCAAGTGTGTTCCTTTGTGCATATGTTGGTTTTTCATAGGATCTTGATCTTGGTGGCTTGGACACCCTCTTGGTTACTTTCATCCTATCTTGCTATCATTTTTACATTTTAACCCATCTTGATTGTGTGGTTGGATACTTTAGTGTGAGTTTGAAACAAGTTCATCCTCTCACTAAAGTGGGGGCTAAATGTAGTGTAGGAAAATGCATACCCTTGCATTTTCACACTTGTTTGGGCCCGCCTTGCTTTGTTTATCCTTATTTATGTCTTAATTGGTACTATTTTTCATCCAAAATCCTAATAAATTATATCTTTTTATGGATAATCTCGACAAACACCAAAGGATAAATGATCATTCAATGATTTTGGCTGTGTCCTTGATTTTTGGACTGGGACTAAGATGCCACCTAGGATGTTTTTGTCCTCCAAAGGTCTTGGGACCCTAATTTCAAGAGGACCTTAAATGGGCCCCTTTTTGGAGTTTGTGACCCAAGTTTCATGCCTTAGGACTAAGATGCTGCATAGGGCATCTTTGATGTAGCCATGGTCGGAGGGTCCTCAAAGAGAATAGTCCAGACCATGCAGAAAGAGTCACACAACGAAAGAAACATAGAAAATGGAAGCAAAAACAAATTCAAACATTCTTATTATAAGATAATTAAATTACAAACACCCAACAACATCCAGGCTTACAGATTTGGCTCGTTGGCCTGATTACAATATGCCCAAATACTATCTTCCTACATGCTCCTAAATGCAAGTGAAAATCCTATAGATCAGATCTTATCTTTCTCCAATGCCCAGTCTGTTACCCTCTAATGATCAATTACAATGGTTTATATACATCCACAAATCTGGAAACATCCATGTCGGCCCAAATATTATTACAATCTCTGATTAAAGAAAATGTAATGTGTGCATGCATATGTTAGCCTCAAATTTGAATTACTCCATCAACAGGTGCATAAGATGAAGTGTGGACCTATAAGGAAGGTTGAGGACACTCCATGGAACATTTAAAATCACACCATTCAAATCCGCAAGTCACGGGGACAATCCGCAATGATCAAACTAGCTGTAAGATAAGAACATTATTCTAGTGCCAGTTCAAGAAACTACCACATAATCTGGGAGTGATAACTTACTGGAAAATAAACCAATCACCCTCAAATATTAGAATAAGGTAAATGAACATGACCATGATATAAACATAGATCTACAAGGTCTAGCGAGCCAACATGAAGAACCACCGAATCTACCAACTTGAACTAAATAGGAACTGAAACAAAGACAAACTAGAATGAAAATATTTTTGGGTGATGCAAGATTGCCAACCCCCAAGTATGCTCCTACATTAGACACCCTTGGTGAGAAAAGATGTTCCATGAGAGGAACTCATGAACATCAAACTAGGTTTGGGATATAGATCCCATGCTCATTCTTGATCCAAATGTCTTCTCTGTCTGTACTTCTCTTCCTCCTAACCTCTCTTCTTTCCTTGGTGAGATCCTGCAACTTATTCTTCTCTTTATCTTCCTTTCCCTACCTTATACCTCCCCAAGGTAGTAAGGGATTTTTACCACTACTCACCTTCTTCCACCCAACTGATCTCCCTCTCCTGCAAAAATCCATCTTATCTACTATTTTATCTACAACCCAAGTCTTCTGCTACACAAATATACCTTTACATTCTTCTGGATCCATCTCGCCTTTAGATTTAGCCACAAGGTTCTTCTTCCAATCCATACCATCTTCCAATACAACCTTTACACCTCGCTTATGAACTTTGTAACTCTTCACAAGACTCAAGTTCCTCACTTCCTCCTACTTATTCTTCAAGGAATCCAAAGCAAACCTCTGTCCATTCTTTTCTATGGTAATCAAATTTCTTCTACAATCATATATAGCTCCTCAATCAAACTACCAAGGTCTACCCAACAAAACATGACAAGCACTCATAGACAAAACATCACACAAAACTTCATCTCTGAAGGTTCCAATATTAAAGTTCACCCAACACTATTCTTTCACCTCCTTTACATGATCATCTTGTAACCAACTTATCCTATAAGGACAAGGATGTGGAATCTTCTTCAAACCAAGTTTCTCCACCATCTCCTTAGATACCAAGTTATCAATACTTCCAGTATCCACAATAACCTTACAACACTTACCTCTTGATTTGCACATAGTCTGAAAAAGATTCTTCCTCTATGATGTCTCAACCTCTTTCCTTCTCTGCCTCATCAAAAATCTCGTAAACATAAGAGATTCTCACTGCTCCGGTTCTATCCCATCTTCAACTACTTGCTCTTCATGTGCCATACAATTCTTCTTACTAGTTCCTTTACTTGATCCCTCAGGACACTCAAAATATCGATGCCCAATTTCTCCACACTTAAAATATTTACCCAATAATTCCTTGCTGCCATTTCCTCTCCTTTGTACCCTTTGATCTAATTCTTTACTCCACTTAGGTCTTGATTCTTCTTCACTTGTCTGCTTCTCCTTGCTACTGCTTATTTGCTTCTCTCTCCGTCTGGGATTATTCTGTTGTCTTTTCTTTATTTTGTCTTTTGCCTTAAGAGCATATTGGTAAGCATCTTCAACTGTAGAAATCCTCAACATACTCATCTCATCTTGAATGTTAAATCTAAGACCATTTATATACCTCGCCACCTTCTCCCTAGTCATTTCTTAATGTGTAGATCTGATTGTCATCTTGAAGAATTCCTCAGTGTACTTTTTCACTCTCATGTCCTTTTGCTTCAAGTTCTACAACTTCTTGAACAGTTCCGACTCATAGTCTTCTAGAATAAACTTAGCCTTCGATCTTGCAACCATCTGTCTCCACTGGGTGATTCTTGTTTCACCATTCTCCAATCTGTCTTTCTGCAATTCTTTCCACCATAAAGCAACATTTCCTTTCAACTTATTATTTTCCAATCTAACCCTCAATGGATCTCTAATATCCTCAAGCTCAAAATATTCTTCCAACTCTCCTATCCATTCCATCAAGTCTTCTAGATTCAATGTATTAGAGAAAGTAGAAACCTCCACTCTATGAATTTTACTTACTTGTACCACTGCTCTCAACTATCTCTCATCTCTCTCATTTGTCGGCCCTTCAGGCTCTTTAGTCTCAAGTTCTTCTATAGCCTCTTCATATTCATCCTCTGATTTATGGTTTCTCCTCAAACCACCTAAGAGGTTCCAGATCTCATTCCTCATCTCATTCCTAAAGTCCTCGATCATCTTCTCCATTCTTCTAGGGTTCGTCCTTCTCGGTGACATCTCTCCCCTTGCTCAATGCAATTTCCTTAGCTTGACGACCTGACTACAAGGTTTCAATTGCCTCTCTATTGAACACACTCACAACTTGCCTCAAGTTGAAAATCTATTCACCCAAGGAATACCACAAGGACCTCGAACCACTCAAGGTTCACAACTAGCTCTCATCTCCAGATTCACAGGTTCACAACCTTCTGCTCTGATACCATCTAATGTAGCCACAGTTGGAGGGTCCTCAAAGAGAATAGTCTTGACCATGAAGCAAGAGTCACACAATGGAAGAAACACAAAAAGTGGAAGCAAAAATAGATTCAAACATTCTTATTATTAGAGAATTCAATTACAAACACCTAGAAACATCCGGGCTTATAGATTTGACTCATTGGCCTAATTACAATATGCCCCAATACTATCTTCCTACATGCTCCTAAATGTGAGTGGAAATCCTACAAATTAGATCTTATCTTTCTCCAATCCCCACTTTTCTACCCTGTAATGATCAATTACAATGCTTTATATACATCCAAAAATTTGGAAACATCCATGTCAGACCAAATATTATTACAATCTCCGATTAAAGAAAATGTAAAGTGTGCATGCATATGTCACCCTCAAATTTGAATTACTCCATAAAAAGGTGCATAAGATGAAGTGTGGACCTATAAGGTAGGTCAAGGACACTCCATGGAACATTTAAAATCACACCATTCAAATCCGTAAGTCATGAGGACAATCCACAACGATCAAACTAGCCATAAGATAAGAACATTATTCCGGTGCTGGTTCAAGAAACTGCCACATAATTTGGAAGTGATAACTTGCCAAAAAATGAACCAATCACACTCAAATCTTGGAATAAGGTAAATGAAAATTACCATGATATAAACATATATCCACAAGGTTTGGTGAACCAACATGAAGAACTACTGGATCTACCAACTTGAACTAAACAGGAACTGAAACAAAGACAAACTGGAATGAAAATATTTTTGGGTGATGTAATATTGCCACAACCCAACGATGCTCCTGCATTAGACACCCTTGGTGAGAAAAGATGTTCCATGAGAGGAACTCATGAACATTGAATGGGGTTTGGGATATATATCCCATGCTCATTCTTGATCCAAATGTCTTCTCTGTCTATACTTCTCTTCCTCCTAACCTCTCTTCTTTCCTCGATGAGATCCTACAACTTATTCTTCTCTTTATCTTCCTTTCCCTACCTTATACCTACACAAGATAGTAAGGGATTTTTACCACTACTCACCTTCTTCCACCCAACTTAGTCCCCCATAAGCTTTTTTCAAATCTTAGTCCCCCTTAAGGTTTTTTTAGGATTTAATTTCAAATCTCCACAAGATTTAGCCTCCTTTAATTAATGATTTTATATGTCAGCTTGTTGTGGTGGAATTTTAGGATATTAAGCATGGATAAGTATAAATACAAGATTTATTCATTCATTTTCATCCTAGCAACTTGAGTATTCATGCATTATAGAAAGTTTATGATCAAGAGAGCATTTAAGAGCAATTCATCAAGTATTTGGAACCATCATCAATAATCAAGCATCATGTCAAGGAGATTCTTGCCTCATGTGTGTTTTTGAGTTAGCATTTGTGATGTAGGGTTTTGATTCAAGCAAGCAATTCAAGTCGAGATCTATCAAGCATTCAAGCATTTCAAGATCTACATCTACGCAAGACACTTCATACAAGTTTGAAGATTTCATAACAAGGGTTTGGTGAGTTGCAACATAGCAATTTTTTCATTCATCATTTCCCTTCATTATTCTATTTCATTCCAAGGTTTAATTACCAACAAAGGGTTTGACCAAGGCAAACCCCCATTTACTAACAATCAACTAGTTTTTCCTCTCTTGCATATTTGTGTTTGCAGATTTAGGTTAAAGACTTGAAGATCATTTGAAGTGAAAAGTTGCATTGTAAAGTTGTCATCTTCACAAAAACTCACCTACAGGCTAGATCTGGAAGTTTTAGGACCTGAGATTTGAGAAGAAGGAAGTGTAGACCTTGATCCTCAAGACCACATTAAGAGATTTTAGAAATTCAAAACAGGACTAAGTCACCACCAAGGACGTCTTAGTCCCCCCCAAGGAATTTTGTAGAGATTCTTTTGGATTCTATTCCGACATTTGAAGATTCTATATTTCCCCTGAAAAAATATTGGGAGTAAGACAATAGTAAGGAAGTCTTAGTCCTTCGTAACACATTTTGGCAATATTTTTTCATTTCTAGAATCGTTATCACATTTGTAGACTTCCTAGGTACACATACCATAACTTGTTGCTTATTTTTTTTACTTTCACTCATTATTTGGATTGCATTACTAGGTTTTGTGATTCAAATGTTTCTTCCATGCTTTTTCTTGGTGGTGAACCCTTCAAAGCCTAAAAATAACCCCTCCTAGGTCTTCCTTATTGATAATTGACTCACCTTTGGGTTGATAGTCAATCCAATTTGGGATCCTAGGGAATATTTGAATGACAATTAGAAAATAGTGGTGTTCTATGACCTAGGTTGTAAAGCATCCATTTTCCACCATTGTTCACCCTCTAGTGCAAATCCAAGTGAAGTAGCAGCTCTAATTCAAGGAACGAATGTGGTTAATGTAGACATTACCTTTCATAAAAATGAGTTACCTCCCTTGGAAGTGAGAAGAAAAATGATGCCTTCATGATAATAGCTAAATTGAATAGAACAGGAATAAAGAGAACCCTTTTTGACAATGGCTCATCTCTTAATGTGTGTAGTGTAACCCTTTTGATCAAAATCAACATGGATAAATCAATAATTGAACTTTATTTCTTATTGATTTGAGGATTTGACATTGTAGGAAAGCAATCACTTGGTGTGATCACCTTGCCTATTACTATTGGAAAGACCATGTCAGAAAATCCTATCCACATTATGCCTCATGATTTTTTATACAATATTATTTTAGGAAGACCTTGGATTCATGAGATGCATGTGGTGCATTCGAATCTTCATTGCATCATGAAGTATGTGTATAACATTAAAGTTTACCAAATTGAAATAGAACTTGACCCATAAAGTTGTTTGAACATTGAGAAAGGAAAGGAAAATAATTTGTAAATATTGACACCAACTACACAAGTGGAACCCATGCAAGAGAAATAAAAAGAAAAGTATATGACAAAGCTATTAGAAGATGGTTGGGGTTCCTTGGATTTCACAGCTACATTCATGGGAAAATACAAGATCATAACAAGAGTCTGACAAGGAAAAAGAAAAAGCAGTAATGTCAACACAAAATTCGAAAGCATCCACCTCAACCACTTTAGAAGAAGAATAAAATTACATAACAAAGTTTTATGAAACTGATTACGAACAACCATCGAATCTGAAAGAAATGAAAAAATTTATGGAAGAGCTTATGAACTTATGAAACAACTTGGTTATAGTGGAAAAGGATGTGGTGTTAGAGAACAAGGTATACATGTTCCTTTAGAGCCTAGCATACAAGAAACCACTAGTTGTATTGGTTATTTTCCTTCAAAAGAAATGAAAGAAACAAATAATCCTTCGCTTAACATTTATGCCATCACACAAAGCAGTCATAGGAAATTTCTTAGTAGCAATTGGAGTTTGTTATATTTTACACCCTTCTTTCAAGGAGAGAACAAAATCTCACAATCTAAAGAACCTTGTGTAAGCATGACATCTTATACTAAGCAAGAGATATCTTTGTTGCAAAATAAAGGAACATCCTCTACTATTGATCAAGAGGGTATCTTGTCGAGACTCTTCTAAGATCATTTGATATATCTCGCTCCAAGAACACGAAATAAATTCTACTACAAGAGTTCATTTTTTGCATATCATAGAGTTCATTGTCATTCTACTAATGAATGTAAAGCTTTGAGTAATCAAATTCAATATCTTAAGGATTGTGGTGCTCTTCCTTGTGTTAAAGCATCTAGTTCCTCTATTGATAATGATTTTCATGTTTTTCAACAATCATCTTGGCTCACCATTATCTTGCACTAAGTGGGGGAAAGGGGTTAGGTAACCTTTTCCTCATATACCACTTGTCATTACATCTCTTTTGGCTTTTTTACAACTTTCCATGTATATATAGGAGAAATATTGGGATGTGGATGACATGCCTTAAGTTGGCTTGCAAGTGACATACTCTTCTTTCTATTTTTAGCATTACATTTTGGGGGAAACCCTTTATTCATGATGTAGTTTCATTTGGAAACATATGAATTGGAATAGGGATTTCCAAATAATCTATCACATCCTATTTATTGTTAGCATTTATCACTTGTTACTTTAAAGTAATTTCTCACAACATAGTGTTTAAAAATTTCCTTAAAGTGGGGGCATACATTGGCAATATTATTTTGCATTTCAATTACAACTCATGTTTCATCGTGTGGTCTTCTTACTTAATGAGATGCATATTTGTCTTGGTGATGAAATTGGGTGTGATGTCCGTCAAGAGTGTGATCTCTCTTAGAATATTATATTCCTCTTAGTGGCTTGATGCAACACACTGCATCTCCTAAGTTGTGAATCTTCTTTTCTTCAATTGGTCCTCTCTTGGAGACATTAGGCATGATGTTCCCTAAGTGGAGACCTTACATGAACTAAGAAAAACCCCTTTGAATCTACCCTAAACTATATTTTTAATTTACAATAACTGTAATATGGCCACCTTGCATAACACACTTTTTTCCTATGGATCCATCCTATTTGTTCATGAGTGTCAAGCATAACACCTTGTGAATCTTGCTATTCATGTTGTGTGGCACCTTATCAAATTATCAGAGGTATCTAGCTTTGGTATGGTTAGTGTATGGGAGCCTAACTTAGGTGTGACTTTCCCATAGCCACTTGCTTGTGTGTGTGAGTGCATACTATGCATGTATGTGTCTCACCTCTCTAGGGGATCACCTAGTGGATGACCTGAGGTTCCACTAGCCCTTATGAGTGTGCATTTGGTTTGCATGGTGGAAATCATGTTCCACTTGTAAACATTTTGGAAAACAACTTAGATCCCATCCACATCCGCATTGGAAAATAGTTGAGGCTTGATCCACCCCCTCTTTTTCTTTTTCTTTCTTCTTTATGTCTTTGGTAGTGTATGTTGGTGCCTTGTTGTTGCTTCATACATCATTCTCATGCATGTTCTTTTGTGCTTATGTTGGTTTGATGTAGGATCTTGGATCTTGGGGGCTTGACCATTCCCTTGATCCTTGTCATTCTATACCATCCACATTGGTACACTTGGACCCCCCTCTAGATTCTATACCATCTACATTTGTACACTTGGACCCCCGTCTTTAATGTCCACTTTAGTGTGTGTTTAAAGCAAGTTTCTCCTCTCACAAAAGTGGGGGCTAAATGTAGTGATGGAAAACTTATCCCTTTTCCTCACTTAATTTGGGAATAATTGATAAGATGAGCTAAGCAATGCCTTAATTTGGTGTTGTAATATGTTTTACATATTCACCTTAAGTTTTGGGCCCTTTTCATTAAAATTTGGCTTCTTTATGCCTTAATTGGTCCTATTTTGCATCCACAAGCCTTATTAAATGCATTTTTTTATGGATAATCGCGACACTTAATAAATGAAAAATCATTGTTCAATGTTTGAGGTTGTGTGTTCCATATCTAGTGATCTAGGACTCATACACCACCTTGGGTGTATGGGTCCCACCTAGGTCTCAAGACTTGATTTCAAATGTTGCATTAAGCAAGACACTTTTTGGAGTTTGTGTCCTCTATTTAAGACATTGGAACTCATATACCCAAGGTGGCGTATGAGTTCCACTTTAACTATGACCTAATTTAAATCAAATTATTAGCACAATTTTATTATCCTAGATCTGATGTTGGATTGTAGTGTTGTAATTTCAAGAAATTTGGCATAAACAAGTATAAATATAAGGTCATTTCACCTAGTTTCACATAGAAGTTTTATGTAAGCATTCCTACAACAAAGTTTATGATCAAGAGTGATTACAAGAGCATTCAAGAGAAAATCATCAAGCATTTGGAGAAACATTTAAGATTCAAGCATCATGTCAAAGGCTTGATGCATCATGCATGTGGTTTTGAGCTAATGTTGTGATGTATTTGAATTGTGGGGAAAATGTGGAAGAAAAGAGAACTCACAATACAAGAAAGGAGTCCCTAATCCTATATTTTCCTTTTTTGTTATTGGGAATGGTTCATTCAAGGAAACCTAGGATCCCAATTGGATTGAACTATGAACACAAAGGTGAGTCAATTCTCAACAAGGAAAACCTACGAAGATTACTTAGGCTTTGAAGGGTTCACCACCAAGAAAAAGCTTGGAAAAGAAAACTTAACATTCAACTCACAAAACCTAGTAATGCAAGCCAAATAATGAATAAAAATGACAGAATTAAGTAACAAGTTAGGATGTGTGTACCTAGGAAGTTTGGATATGTGATAAGGATTCTAAAAAATGCAAAAATATTGTCAAAATATGCGGGAGGACTAAGATGCCCTTATTGTTGTCTTAGTCTTGATCTGAATTCCATAATTTTGGAATGTGATCTTGAGGCTGAAGGTTTGCACTTTATTCTTCTTAAATCTCAGGTCCCGAAACTTCCAGATCTGGCTTATAGGTGACTTTCCGTGAAGATCACAACTTTGCTATGAAACTTTGCAACTTTACAACTTTTCACTTCAAATGATCTTCAAGTCTTCAACCTAAATCTACAAACACAAATACACAAGAGAAGAAAAACTTGTTGATTGTTAGTAAATGGGGGTTTGCCTTGGTCAAACCCCTTGTTGGTAATGAAACCTTGGAATGAAATGAAATAATGAAGGGAAATGATGAATGAGAAAAGTGCTATGTTGTAACTCACCAAACCCTTGTTGTGAAATATGAAAACTTGTGTGAAGTGTCTAGCTTGAATTTATATCTTGAAATGCTTGAATGCTTGATAGATCTTGACTTGAATTGCTTGCTTAAGTCAAAACCCTACAACACAAATGCTAGCTCAAAAACACACATGATGCAAGAATATCTTTGAAATGATACTTGAATCTTGATGATGACTCCAAATACTTAAATAATTTCTCTTGAATGCTTTTGTGAACTCAAACTTTCTATAAGGATGCTTGCATGAAACTTCTAGGGTGAAAATGAGTGAAAGAACCTTGTATTTATACTTTTCCATGCTTAATATCCTGAAATTACACCACAACGAGTTGAAATATGAATTCATTAATTAAAGGACGCTAAATCCCACCAAGATTTGAAATTAAATCTTGAAAATCACCTAAGGGGGACTAATACACCCTAGGTGGTGTCTTGGTCTCGAGGCTTGAAACTCGGGGCACAAATTCTTGAAAAAGATATAGTTTATTAGGCTTGTGGATGTAAAATGGGACTAATTAAGGCATAAATAAGGATAAATAAAGCAAGATGGGCGCAAAAAAGTGTGAAAATGCAAGGGTATGCATTTTACTATACTACAGTATTGTTCAAGATCAATCCAAGTATTCAAAGGTATTACCTTTCATCAAGAATCATGATCAAGATCTGCATCTATTGAGGCCACTTCATGCTTTTTTACAGATCTACAAGGTTTGAAACAAGGTTCTATTGTTCCATATTATGTTTTATGTTTCATTTCATTCACACTTCATTTCTCATTAAGGTTTGATTACCAAAATAGGGTTTGACCAATGCAAACCCCCATTCTTTAATAAAAGAACATTTTTTCCCTCTATTTGTATGCTGTAGGTTTATAGGTTAAAGAAAAAGTGGATTTGAAGCTTTCAAAAGTACCAAGATTTGAAAATTGCAAAAAGTTGGAAAGTTTTCAAGGCTCACAAAAACTTAGATCCATAGCAAGATATCCAACGTATTTACATGAAACTAGTGGGAGAGTGCTTATTTAATCCATCTTTAGAGGCTCGCAAATTTTCAATTCAAAATTCTGCTCATAGGACACTTTTCACTCTTTTGGGACTCTTTGCAATTGTTTGGGCTTATGAGTCCCAATACAACCTTTTTCAAATTTTTGTAGATCTAGAACAGTCATAAAGAGATTCCAGATCCTGCCCAAAAACCCTAGATTGGGACTAAATCGCCTAGCCTAGTGTATCAGTCCTAGTGAGCTTCAAATAATAGATTGTCGGGGTTGGAGACCTTGTTTTGACGTCTCCATTCTTCTAGGTTCTCTTTTCTTTCATTCCTATTTATCAAATTGATTTAATTCTTTCATGTCTTTAAGTTTATAGGGTTTTGTGCATGAGTGTTTATATTTCTCCTTGGAAGCTTCATTTTAATGGTGAACCCTCTTTTTGATCACACCTAAGGAAGCCACCCCATTGTTGTATTCCTTCACTCAATTAAGTCACTTGGTTGAGGGATCTTGGTTTCCTAATGAATTGAGAGTGAAATAGGTCCTAAACCCCTTATTCCATCTTGTAAAAGGTGGAACCCTATTTCTTTGTCTTCAATGCCTTCCTATGCATCATATCTTTGTGCACAAAGATAAATAAGCTCCAGGAATTGGTGTATAAGGGGCACCATGTATTATTCCAGGGTAGAGATCCATTGCTTGAAGCTGAAAGACTCAAAATATTTCTTATAGGCCTTCACAAGCATGCAGGTGTGGGCACCCTCTCTTAACTCTTTTAGATTTTTAGATAATTTGGGATAAAAAATATTGTCTGTGTCATTGTAGACAAACAAAATTTCCCTGTAAGGTCCCTTTCCAACATTTTTATAAATGGCATGTGGGGTTTTGGTGACACATTCAAAAAACCATATGACTTGCTTCCAATGAATTCAAGAGGAAGGCCCCCATAAACTAGTCCTCTGCGAGATTTTCTTTTCTTCAAATGCCCGCGCTTGGATGAGGACTAGGAAGGCTCCATGTCTTCTCCTTATTCAAAATATTCTTCCTTGCTCTACTGAAGAACTATCTTATTGGATTCTATCCATGGCTATTCATTCAATTATGCTCTCAATTCCTTGGTGAAGGCTTCTCCACTTAGTTTGAAGCTCATGAAACTCCTATAATGTTAAAATGTTTTGTTGAGTGGAGAGTTGGAAATTTATTGATTACCACTTTTTAATGTAACCATTTATGTATCTTTTTAATTTTTTTTCCCATTTAATGAAAAGGATAACATACAGACTTGAGGCGTCAATCTTTAGAGATTTGGTGAGATTTTTATGGGAAGTTGTGTAATAAGGGCACCTTGAGTTTTAATTATAGAGAGAGTTGGGGAAAATAACTGTCTTTCGTAGAGGCTTTCAAAAAGAGGGGAGCTAAGGCATGGACACTTGGTAGTGACCAAAATGTTGGAAACAAAATGTACTAATGACACTTATTAGCAAAACGAAACAACATGAAAGGGAAACTATCTAATTATGCACAAGGAAGAAAATAAATTAGTTGAAGTGCTTCAAGTGGATTCTGTAAACCAAAATCTCTAAGGCATTTCCTTCTTTGTATACCAATTCAAACATGTTACCTTGGTGATTTTCGATAATATAGAAAGGTCCTCTCCATAATGAATCAAATTTTTCATGCTGACTTGAACTTGTAACCCTTTCCTCGTATTTTAAAACTAAGTCATTTAAGCTTGAAAATTGGGTCATAGGCTTTCTTTTCAAACCATATTTTCACCACTTGTTGGAGATCATCCATAACATTACTGTCCTACACTCTTTCTTCTTGGAGGCTAAGCAATTCTACTAACTTGACTTCCATAGCTCTGTTTTATTCTATTTCAAGATCTTTTAATAGCCGCAAGGCAAGGACTTCTATTGAAATGGGCATCGCCACTTCTCTTCCATAGACTAATTCGTACAGGGAGGTTTTTAAGATTTGATTGGGATTTACTTGATCAACCCACAATGCTTTCCACAAATGATTGTGCCAATATTTCTATTGATCAGAGCTCATTCTCTTAATTAACATGAGGAGGTTTTTGTTTGTTGATTGGAAAAATCGTTCCCTTATGGGTAGTAATTGGATGAAGTATTAAGGAAAATGTTTCTTCTAGGTGCAAATTCTAAGATCCTTGATCTAAGGAAGGCCCTTGCATTATTTGATATATTGTATATGAAAAATTTGGATAAATAAAAATGATAAAACAATAAAATGAATTACCTAATCCAAATCTTCAATACCTCAAATAGATGAAAATGATGGTTGAATGGATCGATCGATTTGATATGTTGGTCACTCAATTCAACAAAATAACGATATGATGAAGGTGATAGATGAAGGATAATAGAAATGGATGAAAGATTCAAGAATGATTTTGACAGCATAAGGATGCTTGAATAATTGAATCCCTAAATGGCTTCTGAGAGGCTATATTTATAGAGCTTTGATGTGGATGAAGATAAGATTTGACAAGGATTTGATTTTTGAAAAAAGAGGAAATACAACAAGATAAGATAAGATTTAAAAGAGATAGAAAGATTTTATTTTTTGTTTTAAATGAAATAGATCTTGAAAAAGATGAGAAGGGTAATTGATAAATTATTTATTTTAAATAAATTAATTAGATACACATGAGTTCCAATTTTGAAAAGAAAGCGAGAAGATATTTTTAGGATCTTATTAATTAAATAAAAATTTGATTTATTTAATTAATGTTTGATTTTATGATTTCATTAATTAAATACTATAAATTATTTAATTAACATTAGATGAACAATGAGATTATGAATAGAAACGATTTAAATAAAATTAGTGAAATAAATAAGATTTATTTAACTAATTAGATGATGACATGGGTACCTAGGGAAAAACATGATACAAGATGTCTAAATGGCATAATGTTGTGACAAGGTGTTGTAAGAGGACATTTTTGGGTGTCTACATTTTCCCCCTCTTTGAGATGATGAGATTTGTGTCAAGTAACATCATTTCAAAGAAGCTAAGTTATGGATAGAGGAAAATGGATGATGATGAGATGGGGAAAAGGATGGGATGATGATGATATAAGTATAGGATGATGATTCCCCACTAAGAGGATAGGTGGGTTGAACAAACATGGGTATTCTCTTGAAATGAAATGAAGGAGATGAATTATGTAAGATAGGACGAGGATGAAGGAGATGAATGATACATTATGCTACAAGAAAGTGAGCAACCACGATGTTTGATGTAGCACTAGACATGATGCACCAAGGTATAAAGATGAAGGTGACGATGTGTCTTGTGGCCCAGTGTAATATAACCTTGTCTAAACGTATGAGGAAGTAAACTTAGAGCAGTAAAGTCCTAATGCATGAAAGGTATGATATGACCTTAGATGCAAAGGATAGTGCAAAAAGCTATTCCAACATAGATAAGGTATGAATATTAGCTGGAATGATATGAATTTGATACAAATGCAAGATAAAATGATAACACACACAAGCAAGCAAGAAAAAAAGCAAGCATGCACAAATGATTAAAAAAAAAACAAGGTATTGCCCCTATCAAGTTGAAAACCATTGATTGATTGGTTGATTGATGATGATGATAGTGTTGTCATTGTGGGGAATGATATATCCCTAGATCAACACAAGGATGATTGATTGATTGATTGGTTGATTGATTGGGTTTACAAAAAGATTAGGATCAAGACCATTGATGCAATTAGATCATTTGACTTGTTTGATTGACTTGATTGGTATGGATTAAGGATTAGCTTACATTTCAATTATTTCTTGGAATAATTGAAGATGATTTGATGTATGGATGAATGGATTTGATGAAGATGATTGTTTGGTTGAAAGGTTGGATGATTGGATTGAGGTGATGGATTGATTAGATGAAATGAGAAGAAGTGATTGGATGGAATGATTTTATTGCTTGGATTTTTGTTGGCTATTTGATTTTTTTTATTCTTTTTGTCTTTTTTCAGGACCCTTTTCCATTTTTTGTATTTTTGGGATATTTTGATTTTTTTTGTATTTTTAGAATATTCAAATTTTTTTTTTTGGATTTTTTTCAAGATATTTTATGATATTTTTAGGGATTTGTTTTAGGACATTTTATGATTTTTATGGATTTTTTCAGGAAATTTTAATAGAAGAATGCAAGGATAAGGCTAATGAATAAGATGATCAAGATCAACTAGATAAGATATGGACACAAATGCCTAAGTATTTTTCCCTTATTCCTCATCAAGACCAAGGAGGGGTAGAAAGGATGTATTTAGATAGAATGATGGAATATGGATAAGGTAAAGGATATGCTAAAAAAGATATGGATAAGGTGTATAGGATAATATGTATGACATTCAAGAAGATCCTTAACCTTGTGAATATCAAAGGTGGAATGGTAAAGGATGAACGTAAAGAGGATAATGGTTATGAATGACAGAATGGATGAAAATTTCTCCCAAGTGTAAAGTGCAAGAGGAATATGGAAGATAGGATGTGGATAGGAATATAGAGGAAGGACTCAAGCATAAAGTTTCATGGCTAGTATCCCTCAAATATGTGCTTTAATACACCAAGGCAATGGGAATTAGACTCATAAATGTTGGAATGATGGAAGAACCTAAGGAATTAAGCAAAGGTTTGGATTAAAGGAGGATAATGGGGGATTGATGTTGGATCATGGATAGGAGGTTGGAAGGCTTGTTGATGGATAGATGGAAAGGATGGAAAGATCAACATCAACACACACCTTGAAGGGTGGTGGAGTGATTAATGAAAAATGACTTTAAATATGATAGGTACTTAGATGGAAGATTGAAGGAAGCTTTTGGATTAGCAAATTTGGAAGCCAATTCAGATTTTATTGCTTGTATGAGACTTTTAGGAATCCACATAGCTTTTGACTTTGATTTTTGATTCATGGGGGTTTGTGGGCTTTGAGATTTTCTTTTTGCTTTATGGGCCTTTGTGGCCTTTGAAATTTTTCTTTTTTCTTGGTGGGCCTTTGTGGCTTTAGGACTTTTTCCTTTTGACTTGATGGGCCTTTGTGGCCTTTTGGATTTTTCTTTTGTGACTTAGGATCATATTTTCTTTTATTTGTGCATGTATCTAGAGGAGATATATTGATCCTTTGAAATATGTGGATTTTGATATGGAAGCTTTTGACATTTGGCACCCAAATTGCTTCCAAGATAAATGGGATAGGTGGATTGAGATGAATTATATGGATGTATTATGGATGGGTTAATGTAGGTAGAATTTTGAGAGGGAATCAAGGATGTGTGAATTTTTTGTTCTTGATGAATAGGAGATGGAGGGATGTAGGGCCCCAATATGGATGGAAGGGTTGATGAACTAGGGTTTCAATGATAAGGGCCAAGGATAGATGTAATGTTTGATGGACTAGGATAAGGACCTAGGATAGATGGAAGGTTTGATGGACTAGGATACTTAGGTTTATTTTGATGGAATCTGAACTTGCGATGGGTACCAATGTATTGAGTGCAAGGTGTATAACCAAGACCATGATAATATTGATTTTATTGGATATTAAGGGATTCTAGGATACCTTGTTCATGAATGCCTAATCCTTTTCCTTTGTAGTTCATACTTTGACACAATCATTTTCCAATGGGATATGTATTATTTATGAAACAAGATGTGAGTCCATTTTGGGGAGGATATGATATGGATGAAAGGATAGGTGTTGGAAGTAAATTGGAGTGGATAAAGGTGGAGGAACCCATTTTATAGGTGTGGGGTTCATGGATAGCTTGAATATGGGTGATAGACTCTTGTGGAGGATTGTGATCATGGGGGGAATTAGGATGGGTGATAGGATCTTGATTAGGACTAGAGCTTGATGTTTCCACATGCTTGGGAGTAGACTCATGATATAACTCTTGGGTTGCTTTAATGTAAGTGGAAGGGGATGAATATTGAATAGGCTCAACCTATTCTATATGGTCAACAACATGGAGACATGATGGAGGTTGACTTGGGATCAATGGGGGAGAATCTTGAATAGGGTCAAGGGGGAGACCACATGATGAGGTTGTAAGAATGGGAATGGTGTTTGAAGACTCTTTGGTAGGTTCAAACATATGAGTTGGATGACATGGAAATGTTTGATTCCTTGATAGTAGCCCTTGGGTCACATCCTTTGTAGGTGGATGGGTGGATTCAGGTAATGCCATAGGTTTACTTTTGAAATGTTTGAATTTAGGGTGAGGATTTTATGGAGGATTAGATGATGATGGGAGTAATGAAAATATTGATTGGTTAGAAGGTGGAGAGGCTAATGGATTAGGGCTAGGACATGGTGGCTTAGGGATAGGAATTTGATTGGATGGTGGTATGATAAAATTATAGGGTGCATGAACTAGATTGATGTTCCCCTTGTCAAATGGAACATGAGAATTGAAAGGCTATTTATTTTGTTGCCAAGGTGGACTTGGGATCCTATATTCTTGTTATGATATGTTCAGATATGTTGATGTGGCATTGACATGATAAGCAGATGGGTTAGGTTGGCATGATGATGAAGGTGACACATATGATTATGGTTGAATGTGTTGAGGTTGGAATGGTGTTTGGACTCCCTTAAGTATGATTATTGGTTTAGGTTTAAATGAAGACTTAGTAGAAAGTGATGTGGAAGATAGGAATGAAGGCATGTTTGGCTTTGAAAGTTTTTGAAAGGGGATTATAAATGATCTTGGAAAATTTAGAAAGGATCCAAGGAAAATTTTGGGAAGTTTTGAGGATGTTGTAGGATGATTAATGAAATTTTGGGAGGATTATGGATGATTAGAATGATATGTTTATGTGTTGGTGTTTAGAGCTTGATATGAAAATTTGAAAATAAATGATTACACATGTACACACATGAATCACACATGCAAGACACATAAGAAATTTTGAATTTGAAATTATGAATGTGATGATTAAGCATGCACTTGAAGAAGACACATCAAAAAGTCCTAGAACTAGTCATGTGGGTATGGCTAATCAGGTCTTAAGCTAGGATGCACAAGGTTGACTAGGGATGATTTGAAAGTAAAATCCTACCATACAGCTAGGAGAAAGAGGTAACCCACCCTTCACTTTCAATTCCCAAAGGTATAAAGTTCTTTGGGGCTTAGCCAAGAGTGACAATATTTCAACTCCTGAAGGAGCATGTCTTTCAATTCACACTTTGATTAAGGTCATCCCTTGGAGTGGTGTGTGCTCCAAGCAGGCCTCCTAAGAAGGGTATGAAAAAAGTGAACCAAGTGAGGTGTTTTTGATCACACACACACACTTAATTCACATTCGTACTTGTTAATTGACCCTTAGAAATGAAATGTGTGGAAGAAAACAATGAAAGCACTCGTTCTTTTTAGATCCAAAATCAAGATGTGATGGAAGAAAATGGTTAATTTTAGACCTGATTTTGGATATGTGATTGAAGACAAGATTTTTTTTAAGAGCCAAAATCCAAATGTGTGACAAAAAATATTAATGAGAAATGAAAGATTAAAAATAATTCACCTAAAATTTTCACTTCCAATTTGTTGTGTATGACTGATCCTGATGATGCTATAGCTCCTTTGATTCACCTACAAGCCACAAAATAGAAAAAGACCAAGTAAACTTGCATAGAAGAAAGCTATGTGAAAAAGATGAATTATTATAAAAATACTATTATGATGAATTGATACAGCTGAATGGATTTCATAAATAGAAAATTCAAAAGATTTCATGCACTTTTAAAAAATATTTCATCGAAATTAGATCAATTTTGCTCTAGATATACTCATTTGAAGTTTAAATGTAAGTTTGACTTTGATTGATTAAAAACCATCTAAAATGACACAGTCACTTAATAATTTTGGCACTTTTGTGAATTTTGTCATGTTATCTTTCTAATGAGTCCTTGTTTTCACAATTTGGAGCCCGTATGACAAAGTTATGATAAAAATAAATCTAAATCTAAATTAGGAAACGTTAAATCTAAATTAAACCAAGAACCTAAATTAACAATCCAATTACAAATCTAAAAATCTAATTAAAAATTTAAAAAATATAATTAAAGACTAATTAAAAATCTAAGAATCTAATGAAAAATCTAATTTAAAAAAAAAATCTAAAAATTTAATTAAAAGCTAATTAAAATAAAAATAAAAAGTCTAATTAGAAACTAATTAAAGAAAATATAAAATCTAATTAAAAGCTAATTTAAAAATCTAAAATAAAAAGACTAAAGTAATTCCGAATTTAAATTAAAACTAAATCAAATCTAATTTAAATCTAATGTTAAATCTAAAGTAAATCTCATTAAATTCTAAAGTAAATCTAATTAAATCTAGATTAAGTCTAAAGTAAATCTAAATTATTAAAATCAAAATTAAAATTAGAAATGGTTTCCATTGTCTTTGATGACATGTCTTTCTTTCATTGTGTTTGTGAGCAACTGCTTTTGATGACAACAACTATATTGATATGGTTGACCGAGGATTTAAAACTTGCAATCATTGCAACAATCCACTTATGAAACTTGACGAGGGTTAGATAATGCAAATTTTTGTAAGAAACCAAAACCTGCATTAACTAATGATTAAATCCTTAGAGCATGTCCTAGCGGGTTCATCAAAATGTATACGAAATTTTTGGATAAATAAAAATGATAAAACAATAAAATGCATTACCTAATCCAAATATTCAATACCTCAAATAGATGCAAATGATGACTGAATGGATGATTGATTTGATATGTTGGTCGCTCAATTCAACAACATAACAATATGATGAAGGTGATAGATGGAGGATGATAGATATAAATGGATGAAAGATTCAAGAATGATTTTGACAACATAATGATGCTTGAAGAATCAAATCCCCAAATGGCTTCCGAGAGGCTATATTTATAGAGCTTTGATGTGGACAGAGATAAGATTTGACAAAAAAATGATGTTTGACAAAAGAGAAAATACAACAAGATAAGATAAGATTTAAAAAAGATAGAAATATTTTATTTTCTGTTTTAAAGGAAATAAACCTTGAAAAGATAAGAAGGATAATTGATGAATTATCTAATTAAATAAATTAATTAGATACACATGAGTTCCAATTTTGGAAAGAAAGTGAGAAGATCTTTTTAGGATTTTATTAATTAAATAAACATTTGATTTATTTAATTGTTGTTGGATTTTATGATTTCATTGATTAAATAATATAAATTATTTAATTAACATTAGACAAACACAGAGATTATGAATAGAAATGATTTAAATAAAATTAGTCAAATAAATAAGATTTATTTAACTAACTAGATGATGACATGAGTACCTAGGGAAAAACATGCTGCAAGATGTCTAAATGACGTAATGTTATGACAATGTGTTGTAAGAGGACATTTTTGGGTGTGTACATATATAATGGTCTTTGGAGGTTGAACCTTGTGATTAGTTCCTCTAGGAAGTCGAGGATTACCTTCTCGATCGTTTATTTCAAAGGAGCAACTCCCATCAAACTTGTAAAGTAATCTATGGCCATGAGTATCCATTTATGACCCATTCTAGACATGGGATTGATCATCCCAATGAAATCCATGCCCCACTATGCAAAAGGCTCATCAGTTATGATTGGGTTTAGCAACATGGTTGAATTCTTTTTCTTTCCTATGCAAAACTAGCATTGTTAGAAATTTTTAACCACTTGAAAACAATTTGAGAATAAGGTTGGCTAGTAATATCCAGCTCACATTATCTTAATTGTTATTCTTTTCAGTGAGAAATGAATGTATGACAGGTTGAAATGTATATCATGTAGGATTTTGGTGGCTTGATGATCATAAAAAAATTTGAGGATATTGTTGAAATTTATTTTGAATAGTACCCCTTCAACTAGTGTATAGCTAACTCTTTACAATATATAAAATCTCATTTTGTGCACATGGAGATTATCTAGATACAACCAGTCTACATGAAATGGGTCCTATTGACAACCAAAGACTTTTTAGTCTCATACTAACTCACAACAACTATCTCTAGTGCATCTTGCTCATTTTTTGGGATATCTGTGCATTGTGCTAGGTATTCATAAAGTCCCCTTCCTCATACTACCTTTGTCAATATGAATTCGATGTCATATTCTAGGATCTTAGTGATCCAATTGGCTCCCTTGTCTATGACTTGTCCTTCCATGACATATTCCTTGATGCTATGATGCACCATGTATACCATTATCTTATTTCCTGACACCAACTGCCTAAACTTCTTAAGACCTTTGACAATGGAAAAGGCCTATCTCTTGATGAAGTTATGCTTAGTTTCATACCTATACAAAGTTATTGAGTATAGCACAATGGGTTGTTCAACTTTCCCTTCATCCTCTCTCTGAGTTAACACAAATGCCAAGATATGTTCACTTCTGTAAACATACATGACAAAGTCCTTAGAGAAGTCAAAATTGACTAGTGCATGAGGGCCATGGATATTGCATCTTTAATCTTGTCAAATGCTACCCTCCATTTGGTGGTCCACTTGAAATCCTGATCTTTCTTCAAAATTAGAGTGATGGGCCTAAATAGCCCTACAAAGTTTGATATGAACCTATTGATGAAGTTGAAATTTTTGAGGAAAGATTGGAATCCCTTCTTATTTATAGGCAGGGGTAAATCTTTGATGGCCTGTACTCTTTTTGGGTCAATGGAGATACGTTCCTTGGATACCACATATCCTAGTAGCTTTCCTTGCGGTACTCCAAAGAAATATTTCTTAGGGTTTAGGGATATCCCGAACTCTTGGAAATTTTGAAAAATATTTTCCAAATGATCAATTGGATCCTCTTTTCTCTTGGAGAATACTGTGAGATCATCCAAGTAGATGAGAATTATTGTATTGATTAAACCTTGAAAGGCTATATCCATGGCCTACTAGAAATTGGATCCTACATTGGAGAGGCCAAAAGGTATTTTTTCATATGAAAAATTCCCCCACTTGGTGGTGAAAGAGGTCTTATGTTGGTCTTCTTCCTTACCCCATAACTAGTTGTAACCTATAAAAATTTTGAGCAAAGAGAATATCTCTGGGCCTGTGACTATTCAATAAGGATTTATTCCATGGATGGAAGGGGGTAGTGATCCTTTAGGGATGCCTTATTCAAATCCCTAAAATCTACACATAGTCTAATTTCACTATTTTTCTTTCTCACAGGAACTAGGTTAGACAGCCATGTTGAATGATTGATGGGGTATATGACTCTTGAATCAATTAATTTCCTCAAATCCTAAGCCATGAGGGACTCAAATTTTAGATTCATTAGCCTTTACCTTTGGCACACTAGTTTATCTTTCTCAACCAAGTCTATGATGTGTTGGATCACCTTGCAGTCATATCCTTTCGGGTCATCATAGGTCTAAGCCATGACCCCTTGATAGTTGTTGCAAAAGGATATCAACCAATCCTTATCTTTTTGGGAAACCTCTTTCCCAATTTTCAGTTTCATTCCACCTCCTAAATAAATTTTAGAGTAGCCACTTTTATTTGCAACAAAATTCATTTTATCATTCCTTGCATCATTAGAATTGAAAAGATTCTCTAGGGTGATCGGTCCCTTTGGGAGGTTGTTGGTCTTGAGTTGTATGATTTGATCTCTATAGGCCTTTTCAATTTTTGGCTATAGCTTCTCTTCAAGTGGTCTACATGTTGTTATATTAATGTTATATCTCATGAACTTGTGTATTCTGTGCTTCTGGGATGAAGTAATCTATCTCTGTTTGGTTTGCGGTGGTTTTTTGTGGCATTCCAGTATGAAAGAAGTGTTTTTTGATGTTTAAGGTGTTTTCTCCACAATTTCCATTACACCAAAAGGTCAACCTATTAATGCTTGATAAAACCACCAGAGTTAATGGATCCACAAGAGGTAGTTAATCCATGTCACAAATCCCAAGGGGAGCACTAACCATCTGCAAACAATTTTTCCCTCAATGTTACTCAAGGGGATTCAAACCTGACACCTTTGGCTCTGATACCATTTTTTGGCTCCAAGGTTTCTGACCAAAAGGTCAACTTGTTAATGTTTGATACAATTGCTAAAGTGAAAAAATCCATGGGAGGTGGTTAAGCCATGTCAAAAATCCTGAGGGGAGTGCTAACCATCTGCCAACACAAGGAACATCTCTTTGTGATCCACACATTAGTATTTTATTTCTTTGGTGCGGCATTGTGTTTGAGTTGGATTTTTGGGTAATTTATGGATATATGGATGAAATAGCTTGTTATCTTACTTGTGCTACATACTTGAGGGTTTGCACTAGAATATGAAGTTGTGTTAAGGTGTATTTGGGTTCTAACCTATCTTTCTTAGAACTACATTGAGAGAACTTAGTTGAAGTTATGTTTTTGTGTTGAATGGTATTGTGCTACATGTTTTATTTACATGTTTCCTTGTTTTTGACTTGGGTTGATGTGTGAAAATGTGTGAGTTGCTCGAGATCACATTGGAAGATGTAATAATATTTTTTGGTCCTCTCTATCTCCTAGATAGGATCACATTATGTTTTTGTGTCTCTTATTGAGATTATTTGTTATCTTCTTCTTGGACGACCTAATTGTTGTTTTATGATCATGTGGTGGATATAAATGGAAGATAAAATTAGTTACAAAGAGGTGGGTGAGTGTAATGTATTGAATATATTGCATAATAATTGTGAAATTGTGTGGAAGAAAGATCAAATGTGCTTCAATGCCTCAGTCATCAGAGTGTATTGTTGACATTTATTGTAATTTCTATAAAATTGCATCTTGCTATGAGATAGTAAGTCTCATTAGGTCCTTATATCTTTCCCTAGAGTTGTGTTCTTCAATTCTATAAGTCCCAAGTTGTATCTAAGGTTGTGTGCTTTATCCTGCAAGTCCTTGATAGTGAGCCTAATTGTAATTTTGTAAACAGTGATCTTCTATATTGTGAGTTAACTCTCACTATGGTTTTTCTCTCATTAGGTTTTCCATGTAAATCTTGTATTTATTGTGCATGAGTGTTATTTCTTTCTTTTCTCATTGCTATTGATATAGTTAAGGATTGAATTGTTGTATCTTTTATTGCTTTCAGTTGCTGACTCTCTTAAGGAACTAAATTGATATATCTTTCTTTGTTGTTGATTTGTTTGAGAGATTTTGATTTGGTAAAGAATTTTGAGTTTGCTAAAGGGATCATGTTTTGGAAATATTGATTCACCCCCTCTCAATCTCTGGGAGTGTTCAATAATGGATCAATGTTCTGACTCAACATGTTTTGAGAACCCATTGGACATCAAGAATGGAGTTTATTTCTCAATGTATGCTAGGGACTCATCAAAGGTCAAGAATCAAGGTTGCTACTTGACACATGCCACAAAGATATCAAAGGTTTGGGATTGGGATTGTGGGCTGACGTATGCCAAGTCATAAGTGAGGATAAAATTTGAACCTCTGATGTGAAATTATGTAAGGCCTATAAGTCTAACCTATGATGTAGCATGTAGAATTCAAATTTGGGCCTTGACACTATTTTGGGTCTAGGCTGGCTAGTTTGATATTTTGAGTGGGTAGCATATAAAACTAAGAAATTTTTTAATTGTAATGACCCATGAACTATGTTATGGTAACTTTTGGGAACATTATGTTCAAGAAATATTTTATGGATGAAAAATTATAGGAGACTGTGATCAGTGAATAGATGCCCATTGATGGTAAGAATTAGAGAAAAAAAACCCTTTAGTTATTAAGGGAATTCTCACTTAGGGAGTGCATTGGAACTTCAAGTTTTTAGTAAAATTCAATATTTCTATGAGCACATATTTTTTTGTAGATTTTTAAGTGTTTTTGTTGTTTTAATGACTATCATAATAGTTATTTGGTTATAGAGACTAGATAATAATCCATATTAATTATTGTTGGAGTTTGATTCATTCTATGTAAGTTCACATGTGTTGAGTAATTAGTTGATCCATGCAATTTGAGTATAATTAACTATTTATGTTTGGATTTAGTTAGGTTAAGATTGTTGTTTATGTTGCAAATATGCCATTTTTATTAAAAATTTGGGAAGGGACTTTACACACCACTCCACATGCCTTAATGGTATGAGTTAATCATCACCTCCAATATCTAATGCCTTGGGTAAAGGCATGAGGTACATATCATGTATGACTCATGAAGTTTAAAAATATCATAATTTATTACTATAACTTAAGCCTTACATGACCCAAAAAGTCATTTGTGACTATATTTAACACTCGAACTTCTAAAATAAGGTTTTTTACACCTAAGAAATATTGTTCATGAAAACAAGGAAGATTTTCATGTTTTTTAAAAAAAAGGTAAAAATGACCCATATTGCTATTAATGATCAGATGAAGGCCTCTACAACTACCAATATGATTAAATCATAGTCTAGATTCATTTTTATTTTGTAGGCATGGACTCAAACCCTAGTTAATAGATAGTTAGAGTTTTTAGAACCTAATAGATTCATGC
>VDFB02124439.1:0-20849 GCA_007258455.2 Sequoia sempervirens | reverse complement strand
TAAAAATTTTATTTAAATTTGAATTTTGGTCACACGGGACTCATTCGCCAAAGGTGACGAATGAGTCCCATCACAGATAATGTATGGGACCAAAAATAAAAGGTGTCTAGAAATGTTTGAAATTTTCATCAGGGCCAAAAGGACCTAGGTGGGACTCATTTGCCCAAGATGGTAAATGAGTCCCAAACACTAAATCTGGGCCACACAAGCCAGGGACACCTAAATTATGATTGGGTACTAATTGGTGTCGGGATTATCCTCAAAAAGATGCAATAAATGAGGCTTGTGGATGCAAAACAAGGCCAATTAAAGCATAAGAAAGCCAAATTATTATTGAAAATCCTAGATGAATGTGAAAGTGTGTTACAACACTTTACAACACTCCAAATAAGGCAAGATTAAGATCAATTATGATTAAAATTATGTTTGAATTGATAAAACCCTAGAAAAGTGTGAAAGTGTGTTACAACACTTCACAACAGTTTTGCAAGGCACCATTAAAATCTATTAGTTCACAAAATCCCAAGACCTAATGTGAATGTGTTATCCACATTACAACACTAAATCAAGGCAACATTAAGCCAAAATCCACAAGGAGGGCCCAAATGAGTGCAAAAAATGTCAAAGGATCCTTTTTTCAACACTACAATTAGTAAATGATAAATCTCCTTCCACATTTGATCCTCCCCGTATTGATTTTGAGAATATGTATTCAAATAGTTATTCCACTAGTTGTGATGATTTTGTAAATGTTATTTATGTCTCTACTACCCCTCAAAGGCCTAAGAGACTGGTCATTTACCTAACTCCATATAGTCCTTCTCCTAAAAGAATTTTTTCTATTAATGGTGTACCATTTGATAGTGATTCTCATAATCTTTCCAAGGCTCCCTCTTATAAAGCGGTAGCCCATACCTATAATACTAGAAGAAATAAACAAAATTTCCTCTTATAGAGTAGTAGCCCATACTTATAATACTAGAAGGAATAAAGAAAGGATTGATCAACCTACTTCTTTATGATATTCTCAACCAAGCCTTCCTCAAGCACCTAAACCCATGACTAAAGAACCTGGTGACTATGATCTTGTCAAGCAACTCCGTGTTACTTCGACTAAGATCTCACTGTGGGACTTGCTTCAGTCTACTCTGGTTTATCAAGGTATGCTCTAGGAAACCTTGAAAAATATACTCTTGCCTACCTTTGCTAGGATGATAGATGTTAATGTGTTGATGGCTCATATTCATGTGGATTTGTTGAATATCACATTCTATCTACAAGAAATTCCACCCCTGAAAGTGAAAAAACAAGTAGATCCTTTAATTATTATAGTTAATTTATTAATTTTATCAGCATTAGATGTATTATCATTGAAGTTGGTTCAAAACTCAATGTATGTAGCATTGATCTATTTCCTAAGATTTTAATATTGATTCATCTTCCATTAATTCTTCTCTTTGTTATCTTTTGCAGGTTCGATAATGTCAGTCGACAAGCCCTAGGCACAATATTTTTTCCTTTGAGGTTGGGACCCATTACCATACCAACCCTTTTTTATGTTATGTTAGAAAAATTAACATATAACCTTCTTCTTGGTAGACCATGGATTCATGCTATGGGTGCAATCCAATCTACCTTGCATAAATCTATTAATTTGATTTACAATAATCAAGTAGTCATAGTTAGGGATGACCATGAGGCTATGCACTTATGTGAGATGGTAGTTGTTGGTAAATTTTTTGTTCTTCATACTCTTATCCCTTTAGTGTCTACCAATGTGTTGATGTATACTCCTATACTACCTATTACAAATGATACTCTTGAGACAGATGTCCCTGAAGAAGATCATTTTGAAGCAAGAAATATTAAGTTTTCTCCTTCCACCTCTTCTCAAAAGAATGCATATTTTGGTGATGATTGTTGTTATTTAGACTTTACATAATCCTTTATTGGAGAACATAAAGTTGACTTGATCCACTTAAAACTTATGATAACATCATCCACACCTACTATCAAAGATGATTATTCTTATGTATCGTGGGATAATGTGAGCAATAATTGTAATGTTATTAATGTTGATCCTTCCCCTTTTGAGGAATATGATCACACTTTTGTTAAAGAGGCTGATTTTGGTAGTCCTATCAAAAAGAATGATGGAAATCCCATATAAGAGTGTGATCCCCATTGTTGGAATAATTCTCTCTATGAAGATCCTCAATATTTTCAAGCATGTTATGGCCCTGGCTTTAAGCTTGTCTCTAAATATGGCTATGAGCATAAAGGTTGTGGGTGTGACGAACAAGGAATTCATGTTCCTATAGAATGTGTGCCTTGTAAGCATAATTTGGGGCTTGGTTTCTCAAATGAACAATCTAAATGTAAGCCAAGGTTGAATAACATGAATTCTTCTCAACCTCATTCTCTTGGATTGATTCATCCTCCATTATCTACTATCTTTATGTCTTCTTGTGAGCAGTCAATATTTTCTCCACATGAGAGTGGGTTGCTTACTACTCCTCATTCTTTATCTAAGCAAGAGTATGTTTTGCTGAGGATTATTAAAGCCCACTTGATTACTCTTCCTTCTCCTACATGTAAGAATTTTCATAAGCATGATAACGATAAAAAATATTTCTATGCATACCATTGAGTGCCTAGCCATTCCACTAATGAATGTAAGGCCTTGAAGGATAAAATACAACTTCTTGATTCAAGTGCCATCACTCATTTATTTGTTGATGCACCTACCTCTTCTTCAAATGAAAATTGATATCGAGGTCTACCTCTATTCTATATTTTCTAAGTATCTTGCATGGTTCTCCTCCCCCGTATGTTGGGGGCAGTGATAACTTCTTCTAGAGATTGTATTCTTTCAAGGACCCTGTCTTTTCTCTCTATATTTTAATTGGAGCATCTCTTTGACTGAGCCCCTTGTTGTCTTGAAGGGATCCCAAGGGACCCTCTTTAAATTTTTTTTTATCTCAAATGAATTCTATGGCATCTAGCTTGGGGGAAGCCTGAATAGACCTATTTCATATCTTGGCATCTAGCTTGGGGGTAGCCTGACTAGATCTATTCAAGCTTACCTTGTAGGACTGAGCATCTGTGTGGACCCAATTCGACTTTGTAGATTCCGCTACATTGGGCTTCCCTCAAGAGAGAGTACCTAAGGTGCCTTCTTTGCATGTCTAAGGACCTGTAAAGCACTTTCATCTTGTGGGATCTATTTACCGTTGGTTTGTGGGCCTTTGGTGCATTTTTTTTAAGTTTGTAGGAGAGAGTACCTACAAATCCTTTTGTTCACCTTCCATAGGTCTGCAGATCTACAAGGCATTTATTTAACTCTCCTTGGGTCTGAGGACCTGTGGAGCCATCTCTCTTAGAATTTTCATTCTTTTCTAGCTTCTCCATATTTCTATTAAATTCTTTCTCTTCTCTTCTCAATTGTGTATATACCAGATCAAAGATTTGCATCTTCTTCATCCTAGGTATATGCTCTTCCTCTCTTCGACATTGGTTGTTTCCTTATCTTTTGGGTGTATTCTTCTATTGAAGTAATCAATCCTTACATTCTTCTCTCCATTTTAGAATTCTTCTATGTTATTTTTTAATTCGGGGATGACACATAGTATTGAGACAACCTTTTACATCGAGGTCTCTTTTACTTTACTTAATCAAATCTTTTAGTTTGTTGTGTGATTTTGTGTTCTAACCCTGTGATGTAGGGTTATTTTATATTCTAAAATTGTTGTCTTATGTATGTATTTCTTGTCTAATGTTTTTTTCTTAGGTCTTCAGCTTGGGGGTAAGATTCCTTGGTTCAAAGAGCTTTATGCTTCCTCAATAGTATCCTTTTGGTATCATGATGTTATTTATGTTTACTAGATCTCCTTTATTCCATGAACTTCACAATACATGTTAAACTCATTGGAGGTTAATTCACCACATCTATCCTACCTTAAACACTTTATTTTCAAATCCATTTCATTCTCAATGAAAGCTTTAACTTCCCTAAATATATCTAATGAAACATATTTCTATCTAAGAAAAGTAACCCATGTCATTCTAGAGTAATCATTAATAAAAATCATAAAGTACCTGTCACCTTGTAGACTTCTCACCCTTGTAGGACCACAAAGATTTGTATGCACTAATTCTAGTAGTCCAGTAACAGATTGTTCCTTTCCCTTAAAGCTACTCCTTGTTTCTTTTCCAAATTGACAAATCTTGCAAATAGAATTGATAGGTTTTATGATCTTATGTAGATCTCTCATAGCATGAACTAAGCTAATTCTTTGCAAATTATCAAATTCATGTGACACATCCTTTAGTGTCATAACCAACTATAATTAATCTATGACATAAAGCAATAAAAATCAACACCCTTAAGTTGATAGATGTTTCCATCTGTTCTCTTACCTACAACAATCATAGTTCAGAACCCTTTCTAGATCTAACAAGCTTCATCCTTAAACACAAGATTATATCCTTTTCTACACATTTTCCCAACACTCAAGATATTATGTATTAAGCCCTTAACATAGTAAAAATTATCAGTATTATGTTTTCCATCAAAACTGATCAAACCTATTCAACAAATCTTAGCTCCTAAATCATCTCCAAATTTAACTAATCCTGCATCATATTTTCAAGTTTAACAAACTTACTTTTGTCTCTAGTCATATGATTAGAGCATCCACTATCAAAAACCTTATAACTCTTATCTTGTTTGACATTTGATGGATAGAAAAATGGATACTCTTAGAGATATCAATCTTTTTCCACTCAATCATTCTATAATGTCCTAGGAGTCCCAATTGGATTGACTAAAAACCTCACAAGGTGAGTCAATTATCAATTAGGAAGGACCTAGGAGGATGTTATTTAAGTTCTAAGGGGTTCACCACCAAAAAATTCTTGGAAAAGAGAATGTTGGAAAAAACAATGTGATATGAAAAATGACCTAGAATTAGAAATGAAAGCTAAATGAGAGATGCAAATAATGAAATAATGCAACATTAAGATAGAATGTGTGCACCTAGTAAATCTGGAGATGTTGTGAGGATTTTGGAAATGTAAAGAAGCTTCCAAAAAGTGTTGTGGAAGAATAAGATGCCCAAGATCGTGTATTAGTCCTGTTGCTATTTTTTGGGGCAAATATGGAGCCTTCGGATGTTAGAACCAAATCTATTTAGGAATCTCTAAAAATATGTTCAGGAGGACTAAGATGCCCAAGATGGCATATTAGTCTCATTCTCAATTTCTATAAACTTTGAATAGGATCATGAGCTCCAAGGTCTACACTTGCTTCTCTTTTGATCTCAGGTTCTGAAACTTACGGATTTAGTCTATAGGTGAGTTTTCATGAAGATGACAACTTTGTAATGCAACTTTGAAAATTTTAAAAAAATTTACTCCAAGTGATCTTCAAGTCTTCAACCTAGATCTACAATCACAAATATGCAAGAGGGAAAAACTTGTTTTTTAGTGAATGGTGGTTTGCCTTAGTCAAACCCCTTGTTGGTAATTAAACCTTGAAATGAAATAGCAATAGTGAAGGAAATTGCGAATGAACAACATGTAATACTACAACTCACCAAACCATTATAAAATCTACAAACTTCTGTGCAATGGCTCCAATGGATATGGATCTTGAGTGCTTGAAAGATAGGACTTGAATTTCTTGCTTGAATCAAAACCCTACATCACAAATGTTAGCACAACAACACACATGATGCAAGAAAACTCCTTGATATGATGCTTGAAGCTTGGAATGGCTCTAAATGCTTGATAAATATGCTCTTGAATGCTCTCTCAAAATATTTGGATGCTTGATAGATTGCTTAAGATGCTTGTTATGAGAAAATGAGAGAAGGAACCTTGTATGTATACTTATGCTTAGTATCCAAAAATTATATTACACCAAGCTGACATATGAATTGAGTGAATAAAGGAGGCTCAATCCCTCTAGAATTTGAAATTAAATCCCAAAAATGACTTAAGGAGGACTAAGATCCCCTAGGTTGCATCTTAATCCCATGTCCTAAAAACTTGGGGCATAGACACCAAAAAGGGTCCTAATAAACATATCTCAAAATTAGGGTCTCGAGAGCCTTGGGGGACAAAGATTCCCTAAGTGGTGTTTTAGTCCTAACCCAAAAATAAGGGACACACTAATGGAGTCATTAAATTATCATTTATTCCTTGGATAATTTTGGGATTAACTAGAGAAAAGATGTAATTCATAGGGCTTGTGGACAAAGAAAAGGACAAATTAATCCATAAAGAAGCATGAATTAAACAAGGTGGGCCTAAACAATTGTTAAAATGCAAGGGTATACATTTTCATACACTACATTTAGCCCCCACTTTAGTGAGAGGATGAAATCACTTCAAACTCACACTAAAGTAGCCAACCACACAATCAAGAGGGGTACAAATGTAAAAATGTTAGCAAGATAGGATGGTCCAATAATCAAGAGGGTGGCCAAGCTCCCAAGATCAAGATCATATGGAAAAACCAACATAAGCACAAAGAAACATGCTTGTGGATAATATATGAAGCCCTAACTAGATCGCAAACATACACCATGAAAGATAGGAAAAAGGTAAAGGAAAAAAAGGAAAAAATGCAACAAATCAAGCTTCTCTTGGTTGTCCAATGTGGTGGATCGAATCTAGGTTGTTTGTCCAAAAATTTTACAAGTGAAATATGCCATCCACTATGCAAAAACACATCACGAGGGCTACTGGGAGCTAGGTTGTCCACTAGGTGAGCCCCAAGGGACCATATTAAATACATACCTCCATGAATTTAATAAGGTACAAAAAATGCATGCTCACATGGGCTAGTGAAGCTAGGTGTTCACTAGGTGAGCCCTAAGGGACCATATTAAAGCCATACTCCATGACTTTGATAAGGTACAAAATGAATGCTCACAGGATAGTGAAGCTTGTGTTCACTAGGTGAGCTCCTAGGGGACCATATTAAAGCCACCTTTATGACTTAATAAGGTACAAAAATGCATTCTCACATGGGCTAGTGAAGCTGGTGTTCACTAGGTGAGCTCCTAGGGGACCATATCAAATCCATGCCTCCATGACTTTTAATAAGGTAAAAAATGCATCAAGAAAGAGGGATTTCAAAGATTTTGCTTAGTTCATGTGAGGTCTTGCTCTTAGGGGACATTGTTCCTAATGTATCAAAGAGAGGACTAATCAAAGAGTAGAAGATTCACCACTTAAGAGATACAATGCATCACATCACCAATAAGGGGAATACAATATGATTAGATAAGCCACACTTCTGAAGGACATTGCTCACAATGTCACCACAAAGAGGAAAACACATCACATGAAATAAGAAAATCACACCAAAGAACATGAAAAGGAAAAAAAATGCAAGTAAAATCATGCTAAAATAATACCAGTGTATGCCCCCACTTTAAAGAAATTGCTAACACCACAGTTGTGAGCAATTAATTTAAAGTTCCAAATGAAAATGCAAATAAGAAGACATGAGAGCCAACTAGGAAGGACCTATGCCTAGTCATATGTTTTTGAGTAAGGCTACATCATTCAAGAGAAAAGAAAAAGAAATGGGTTGCCCCCAAAATGAAAAAACAAAACACATAAGGGATCTAAGGATTTGGAGTCAATATATTCTTTGTTATTGTAGCATACAAAAAAGTGCACCTTGCTATATTTAGGAATAATTAATCATAAATTGAACCTAATGTCACCTTGATCTAGTGTTGTGAGGTGTTTTACACATGCAGATTAGGTCTTAGGCCTTTGTAAACTAAATCAAATGCATTCATCAATGTCTTATAAAGGTGTTGCAAAGTGTTGTAAATGACTTTCACACTTTTTAGACTTTTATTAAGTATTTAATTATCATGGACCTATTTTTCCCTTAATTCAATGTTATAAAATGTATTTAATTGAATTTTCACATTAATCTAGAAGGCTTGTAAATAAAACCTAGTTTTAATCTAGTGTTGAATATGTTTTACACATTCACATTGGATCTTGTACCTTTATAGGCTATGTGGACCGTATTTTAATGTTGTAGAGTGTATTTAACCACACTTTCACATTGAAATTTGTGTTTCTAGCCCTAATAAACTTTATATCATCATTAAGAGACCCCTATGACCCCATATTATGCATCCTGAGGCATATTTTGATCAAAATATTGACTAAATCAACATATGAACTTAATTTATGCATTCCCAAACACTTTAGCTAGCAAAATAGCCCTTGTGGGACCCATTCCCCACTTTAGGAAAATGAGTCCCATCCAAGTGGGACTTATTCACCCAAGATGGCAAATGAGTCCCATTTGAGTTATTTTTGGAGTTTGAGAGGGAAAAATTGGGTTTTAAGTTTAATTTTCTTCAACGTCGGCATTGAGGATCAAATTAATAGTCATTTGAGTGCCTTGCCTATATAAACAAGCCCTCAAATTTCATTGTTTCATAAGGTATTCATGTTATCAATTCATGCAAGAAAGAGTTAATAATTTCAAGTGTTCACAACGTCATCAAGATAGCATTCAAGATCATTTCTAAGGCTTTGAAGGGAAGATTCTTCATCACTTGTTGAAACAATTAAATATCTATCATCATGGAAAATTTCTAATTGTATTACTTCATATTCATGCTTCATTATATTGTTTCATCATTTTGGTTCAATTACCTAAAAGGGGTTTGACCAAGGAAAACCCCTATTCTGTAACAATCAACATTTTATCTCTCTTTTTTTATGTGATTGTAGATATAGGTTCTTTGAAGGCTTGGAAATCATTGAAGAATAGGTTAAAAAAATTTTGGAGTCATTCCCCTAATGGAAAGGTCAAAATCTTCACAAAAATTCACCTAAAACCTCAAAAATTAGGGTTTCGGATCTGAACACCTAGAGGAACACAAAGAGCAAACCAAGAGCTATAGATTCCACTTTTGAGTTTCTAGAAAATTCAAAGTGGACTCATTCATGATTAGTGGAAAATGAGTCCCACTATACCTTTTTTCAAATATTTTTACGGATTTGGATACCCATTTGGCTAAAATAGGCTTTAGTGCAATTTTCTTGAATCAAGACTGATTCGCCTAGAATGGTGAATGATTCCCACCAGGCTTAAAAATCAACATTTTTAGGATTTTATAGCTCCATTTTATCTCCAACAAGACTCCAAGTGCACACTTTCTATTTCATAGCTTTCTCTTTTGCTTTATTTTCATTTCTAAGTCATTTTCTAGGACATTTTCAATATCACACTAGATGTTTTCAAACATCTTGCATTTTCCAAGTTAACACTTGGTGGTGAACCCTCATTTGTTGTTACTTTTTCCCTAGAATTATCCCTTCATCGTATTTCAATCTCGTTTGCATTGAAATCTCAAGGGTTTGTTCTTGAGTGAAAGGCCAAAATTAGCCTCTCTCCTTTTAGGTCCAAAACCCTAGAAGCGAAAGAGGGTACCCTATTTTCTATGTTCCATTTTGGTGAACCTACATATAGAGCATTATATTTCTAATTTAGAGTCCATCATCATCCTATATTTAGCTTGCTTTAACATTGAATTTCATTTTGCATTGTTTAATTTGCATTCTAGGGTTTCAAACTTTGCATTAGTGAAAAGTTCATTTAGCTTGCATTATTGCTTTTGATTTCATTGAAAAATAGTAAAATTCTACATTAGAATTTCAGAATTACATTTGAAAACATAAAAACCATAAAAAATAATTGAAAATTTTTGAAAATTTTGAAAAAAATCCCCATTGGGACTCATTCGCCACCTTGGGCGAATCAATCCCTTTGCACCCTTGAAGCTACCTTTTATAGCACTAAAAACCTTATTTCTACACTTCTATTTGTTTCCATTAACTACATGTATCAGTTGGTTGAGTTTTTTTTACATGTAGTTCCCTAAATCTAGCTTAAATTGGCCCATTTCATGCATTTCTCAATTCCAAATTTGCATTTACAACATTTCATTTTCAAATCATTGCATAGTGTAACTAGAAAATTATCTTGCTTGAAAAATGAAAATTGCATTTCATTTTAAGTCCTTACATTGCATTTTAAGTTTGCATAGATTACTTTTCACAAATGTTAGTTTTGATATTCTTGAAGTTTGCAAAGAAAAATTTATTCAATAAGCATGTTATTCATTCGTTCAATGCATTACCTAGTTATGAGAGTTTCTTGCACTGTTAGTTATTCATTCAATGCACTACTTAGTTATGAGAGTCTCTTAGTCCAAGAGAGTGAAAATTTTAATTTTTTCCTTAAAATTACACCCTCTCCTATCTCTCCTATTTGTGAGGATGATGTTGTAGAAGAGAATATAAACATGGAAAACCATGATGATCATAATTTTACTTCTCCCGATACCTCTCCTTTTAGTGACGAAGGTATCTTGGAGAAAGAAGGTACAATCATTGAGAATCATGAAGCTCTTGTTTTTCCTTCTCCTCATTCCCCTTCGGAAGATAGTATAACAATAGAAGATGAATTCATTGCCAATACTTAGTCTCCATTCATCTCCCAACACCTCCCATATTTGTGAAAATTCTTTATTGAATAAGGATACATTCATGCACACTCATGAAAAACACATTTGTGAGGAGGATATATTGGTATCAAGAGATCTGATCATTGAGAGTTATACCATTATTTCTCTCCTTCCTAATGTTCCTAACATTTGGAAGGGTTTATTTGAACAAGAGGATCCAATCATTGGCACACATGAAAATCATAGTTGTTCTTCTCTTGATGCCCCCTACTAGTGATGATGGTACTTTACAAAATCTAACCATGGAATGTGATGAAAATCTTACAAGCTCTCCTACTAGGGTAGATAATATGGCACAAGAGAATGATGCCTTAGAAAAAACAGACAATCAAATGGAGCCTCCTCCTAATATACCCACTATTGATAATCAAGAAAATCCAACCATTGATCATTCCCCTACTTGTGATGAATTCATTTTAAAATAACTAATCCTTGAATGTCAAGAACATTTGGTTAGTTGTTCTCATAAAAACTCTCCTCTTAGGAGGGATATCATGGTGCAAGAAAAAGATAACATTGAAAATAACATAGTAGAAGAACATGATGAGGCCACCTTAGACTCTTCTTCACTAAGGAATGTTAATATTATTCAACCTCAACTCATCCTTTACCCACCTTCAAACAAACCTCAAACTCAAAATAAAGCTAAACTTGTCCTTTACCCACCTAAGAATAATGTTTCTTCAGCAGCTAAGTCATAATACCATTTCTCATACATATAACACTAGAAATAATCCACAACCACAACAACTAACCCCAAAACCCCTACCTTTACTTAACCCCAGCTTACTAGGCCCTCCTCGTTTATCTCCACAAAGTGGAAAGGAGTACAATCTTGTTGAACAACTAAATAACACTCCTGCTAAGATATCATTATGGGAACTTATTCAAGCCTCCCCTCACTACCACAACATGATTCAAACATCCTTACAACAAGTTCCTATCCCTTCCAATACACAAATGAATGACATAGAAACCATGATCTAAGGAATAAATGTTGACATTGTTTTCCACCAAAGTGAAATCCCCCCTTTGGAAGTGCAAAAACAAAATGAAGCTTTCATAATAATATCTCAATAAAAAATAAAAGGGATGAAGAGAAATCTTGTAGATACCAACTCTGCCCTTAATGTGTGTAATGTGATCCTTTTGGATAGGCTTGGTGTTGATAAAACAAACATTCAACCTGATTCTTTATCTATTAAGGGATTTGACAATGTCGAAAAAAAACCACTTGGTGTGATTACTTTACCTATTACACTTGGCAAGGCCACATTGGAAACACAAATCAATGTTATGCCTCATGAACTTTCATATAATCTTCTTTTAGGTAGAACCTGGATTCATGCAATGAATGGGGTTCCTTCTACTCTTCATTGTAAAATGAAATAAATCTACAATAACAAAGTGTGCACACTTGAAGCCTACCCTAACCCAAATAGTTGTTTGAACATTGAGAAAAATAAGGAAAATCCTTTGGCAACATTAACACCAACTACACAAGTGGAACCCGTGCAATAAAAAGACAAAGAAAAACATATCGAGCAAGTCACAAAGCTATCAGAAGATGATTGGGGTTCCTTAGATTTTGAACATACATCCATGGGTGAGTACAAGATCAGAAAAAAGACTCTGACAAGGGAAAAGAAAAAGAAGTAATGTCAACATGAAATTTAGAAGACCCTTCAAAAGTATCCACCTCAACTACTTCAGAGCACAAGCCAACAAATTACACAACAAACTTTGATGAACTTAATCATGAGCAACCACTAGATCCAAAAGTAGTGAAAAAGCTTTATGGAAAGGGTTACGAACTTAAGAAACAACTTGGCTATAGTGGAAAAGGATGTGGTGCTAGAGAAAAAGGTATCCACAACCCTATAGATCCTAACACACAAGAAACAACTCATGGTCTTAGTTATTGTCCTTAGATAGAAATAAACAAACCTTCACTTAATATCAACACTACCACAAAACATCCTTTTAACACGACTTTAATAGTAGTGCATCCTAAACTGATCGACACCAGTGGTCTTGAAATTTATCCTTTGTAAGAAATGAAACAAACAAACATCTACGATCTATGTCAATGTCATCTCGCAAAATAATAGGGTATGTGCAGGATCATGATGGGCCAAAAAGTGGTGATATGATGGGTATTTTTAGGGTATGTGGCACCACTTTCTTTTTTAACCCAAAATTGATGAAATGAAAAGGGTTTTTATAGGAGATTCTCAGCTTTCCACAATATAAATTATGCTTCACATTGAATTTAATAAATAATTATTATTCATTTTCTATTTGAATTATGACTAAAGTCATGATTTCGATAGGTTGATTTGGAAAAACATCTATAGCTTTCTTGAATGGTATCACATTTTTTGGATCCAAAACATGTGTCACATTCTATAATTTGAATACTATAGGATTAAAAAAAATAAAAATTGAATTTCATGAAGTTTTGACCAAGTTAAGGTGGTTAGACATACGATTTTTTATATTTTTTAAAATTTGTAATAAAATATTCATAATTAATTATTTACTTAGGAAAAAATTACAAAAAACTATGCACCACATTCAAGACATGAGTCCTCTACTTATGTCTAAAATATTATAAAAAAAATATTATCATTTTATTGTGGTTAGGTGGCCGAGAGACACCTACTTCTTATTTTTCCCTAAAATTCTAAGTACTACTACATTGAAATTTCAAATTTTCACCTAAATAGATTTCTTTTTTTCTAAATAAACCTAGTAGTTTAGAACTACATTCAATTTTCTACGCATTCTATTATTACATATTTTGAAATAAAATGGATAACTTATCCAAATTTCTACATCAAGTTGCCTAAACTTTTGATTTTTTTGAATGTTTCACGCCATGGGCGGCTTTTTCCATGATGTATCCCACACATACCCAATAACATCAGCTTGTTATATTTTACGCCCTCCTATAAAGGAGAAAAAAAATCTTGCAATCTATAGGGTCTTGTGTAGGTATGGCATCTTCCACATCTAAGCAAGAGATATCCTTGTCACAAACTATAGGAGCACCTTCTACCATTGATCAAGAGGGTATCTTGTCGATACTCCTCCAAGAACTCAAAATAAATTTTATTATCAGAATTCATTATGTGCATATCATAGATTTCATGGTCATTCTATTAATAAATGTAAGGCTTTGAGTAGTAAAATCCAACATCTGAAGGAGTTTGATACTCTTCCTTAATTGGGGGTACCTCATTCCTCTAATCAATACTGATTTTCACTCTAGCTTATTTCTCGTCAATCATTTTGGCTCATCCTTGTCCTACACTAAGTGGGGGTAACTCATTCCTCTAATCAATACTGATTTTCACTCTAGCTTATTTCTCATCAATCATTTTGGCTCATCCTTGTCCTACACTAAGTGGGGGCAAGGGTTTAGATAGCCTTGTTCTCGTATGTCACTTGTCATTGTCTCTTTTTTCTAGTTGACCACCTTTCGTGTACATATAACAGAAATCTTGGGATGTGGATGACATGCCTTGAGTTGGCTTGCATGTGACATACTACCATTTTCAAGGATGTTTCTATTGGAAACATATGACTTGGCATAAGATTCTCAATAAGCTCTCATCTCTTCTTTCCACTTTTAAAGCAATTGCTCACAAGTATCGAAGTAGAAACCACTTGTAAGTGGGGGAATACATCACACCTTATTTCATTGTGTGATTTTTTTCTCTTGTGATGCTAGCCCTTTCTTGGTGGTGTCATTGGCTTGATTTCCTCCAAGAGCATGATATTTCTTTGACTGTCCTCTTGTAAACATTAAGTACAATGTTCCCTTGCTGTGAGACCTTACATTTTTCCCTTCCTCTTGGAGATGTGTTAAGCACAATGTTCCCTAAAATGCTTATCTTACAATGAACTAAGCAAAATCCCTTTGAACATTCCTCAGGCTATTTTTCATTTTACATTAGTTCACGAAGTTTCAAGCATGAAGTTTTGTTGCCTCACCTGAGCTCAAGATCATTTTTGTGTGGCACCTTATCAAACTTTACTAGGAGTTATAACTTTGGCATGGTTGAGCGGGAAGCCCAATATGAGGCATGACTTTTCCCATAACCACTTGTGTGTGTGTGTGTGAGTGCATATCAGCCATGAGTGTATGCTTCTCACCTTTTAGGACTTCTCACCTGATAGACAACCAAGAGTTATGTCGCCTTAGAGTGAGTATACATTTTTGGAAAAATATCCTAGATCTGATCCACATAATTTGGAAAATAATGCTGTGGTGCAAGACAACTGAGAGTGGGGGTGGAACTGCCATCACCAAATCTCAACCAAAATCTCTCGGACACTTATCATTTTCAAGTAATAATCACTACCATTTTGTTATTGGCATGAACATGAAATGTAGACAACAAAAAGAAAAATCAACACAAAGAACACTATCTTTTATGTGAAACCTAATGAGGGAAAACCATGGCGAGGATTAACCACACATAAAGTATATAGGAAAACTGAATACAAAGGCTCACTGCCAAGGGCTCACTTAGAAGAGACTCCACTGTATGTGATATACAAAGGTTTTCATACCTACGTGATGTGACTCCACCGGCCCAATAGAGAGGCTCACTGTGTATGAATAAAAAAGAAAAAAAAATATGCACAACAATTTACACACATCCGCAACCTTGATCAAAAGATTGCAGAAACCTTCAGCTCACTTCCTTCAAGAATATAACACAATGAAGTACTGCTATCTCAATTCACTTTCGCACAACTCTGATCTTCACTTGTGCTTACTTCGTTACTTTGTATCATCCAATTCTTCACAACTCAACTTACATTTATATCATCTTGAACCTTATAAACTTTCTCCAAGGTCGGCCACATACACTTCATTTGATAAATTCAAATTAGGTCAACAACTCAACATTCCCATAGTGGAAAGGAATGAGAGTAGACAAATTAAAAATTTAAGCACAACCAAAAATAATGTCTTAGATCAACGACATTCTTAAATAATTTTAATTCTTCATATGAAGTGTAAACACCAGGTCAGCAAACCTAATGGAAACACAAATGAAAAATTAAGTACACAGTTCCCAGCATGAAGATAACATGTGGATGATGTAACATGCTTCATCATGCATGAGAACACATCTTTGGTTCCTTCAGATACATCCGTAGTAAGTGTAATGATTTGCTAAAACAAAACTCCTTCCATCAGTCCATCTTGACTGTGCAAACACATACAAATTTGAAACTCACCTTATGAATCACCAAACCACAAACATCTTTCCTAGAACTCAGAGAACACCATTACACAACATATTCTAGATCTGTAAGACTTGAAACAAAACAAAAGAGGACTATAGAGTAGAAACATTTCTCCCAGTCAATAGAAAACTAACTCTGCTAGAACAGTTCACACATCGGTGAACACAACTTTCACATACCATCAAACTAGAAGCTACAAATCATTAGATATCACCATTAGATCATAAACAACAACACTTCAGATCTACACAACATAGTATCAACATAGGATAAATGTGGATCACATACCGGAGAAAATTTTGAACACTTACATAACTCTGACTTCACTCTTTATTAATTATCTCAAAAACACTTGGAAACCCATCATTTTAGCACATCTACAATGTCATAAAGATAGCTCCATGTACTCACAACATCTCAATAGTATCTCAAATATACATGCACAATCTACAACATACTGAACTATGTTGACATCAATGACAAAATTAATGACAACACCACCAAACTTGCTCATGCTTGCAACAATCTCCCCCTTTGTCTTTGATGGAAACACATGATGTGAAAAACCATCAAAGACAAATACCTACACAATATTATGGGAGAACACCTTTTCTTCCTTTCCTTACTATTTTTCACATGACTTCCTCTCCCCACTTGACATCAATGGAAAATATCAAAACCTTTGATTACTCCCCCTTAGGAGTACGCCCATTCAACTCATATTGCAATAATGAGAAACTTTTCTACTACCCCTATGGAGTAGACCCATTCACTAGTCTAGATAAATGAGGAATCTATGAATTCACTAGATTGATGCACCTCCATCATGTGCACCTACTTTAGAGGGCCAATGAACCCCAACCTCTCCTTAAGATAATCAAAATTATCTTTTAGAAGACCCTTAGTAAATATATCTATAATTTGTTCCTTTGTTGAAACATACTCCAATCTGAATTCATTCTCCAACACCTTCTCTCTCAAGAAATGATATCTGATAGCTATTTGTTTTTTTTCTTGAATGCATCACCATATTCTTTGAAATGTTAATAGCATTTGTGTTTTCATAGAAAATAGGAATAGGCTCATCACAGATCACTCCAATATCTTTCAAAGTTTTCTTCATTCACAAAACCTATGTGCAATAGGATGCTACAACAATACATTTTTCCTCTACAGTGGATAAAGAAACTAATTCTTGTTTCTTACTCAACCAAGAAACCAGTCTTCCACCAAGAAAGAAAGCACCTCCACTAGTACTCTTTTGGTCATCCACATATCCAACCCAATTTGCATTGGTATAAGCACTCAAGGTGAAATAATCATCCTTAGGATACCATAAGCCATAATCCTATGTACCTTTAATATATTTGAATATCCTCTTTACAGCTGTAATAAGTGTATCTTTAGGATCTTCTTGAAATATAGAAACTAAACATACTGCATGTATAATATCTAGTCTAGTAGCAATAAGATACAACAACCCACCAATCATAGATTTGTATTTACTCTAATCAACTTTAGCAGATTCATCATCTTTACTTAGCTTACATCCAGTTACCATAGGAGTACTAATTAGTTTTGAGCCATCCATTCCAAACTTATTTAATAAATATTTCACATACTTAGATTGTGAAATGAATATCCCTTTATTAGTTTGATTTACTTGAAGACCAAGCAAGAAATTTAACTCACCAATCATGGACATTTCAAATTATTTTTTAATTTCTTCTACAAATATTTTACACAAGCCTTCATTTCCACCAAAGATGATATCATTAACATATACTACCACTACAACATTCAGTTACCTTGCATTGTGAAGTAAATATTGTTTTCATCGTATCCTCTGTTGAATCCTTGTTGTATCTGTTGGAATCAAGGAACACTGAGAGGGGGGTGAATCAATGTTCGACAATTTTTAGCTTTATTAATCTGATATTTAAAGAACTTATAAGATTCAACCAAAATAAATAAGCATGAAAATAAAGAAAGAAACCACAACACCATAACACCATAACACAAGGATTTTTACGTGGAAACCCTATTAGGGGAAAAAGCACAATGGAGTTCAATCCACAATATTATCTATGTATACTCAAAATATGTTTACAAAATGGGAATGGACTTGCATTCAAGCAAACTTCCTAGAGATCATTGCTAAAAAATAGAAAGGATCACTACCTTAAAATAAATGTCAAGAGACAATTGGAGTGGTGAATTATGAAATAGCATCTACAAATTCCTAAGAATAGTTATGGTTAAGCACATTAATTGCTTTCTTGATCTTCTGTTTGATTTTTCTCTTCTAGTCTATCTGCTTTAACTCGCATCACAAATCATTTTATGCACGAGTGAAACTATGCATAATCACTCTACAACCCTTGTAACATTCACAATATGCATAAACACACTTTGTACATGTATATAAATGATATAATCAATTGCTTATATATATTTGCAACTAAAAATTTAATCGCTACATGTTGGCTCCAACAAAATATGAAATATATACAAACTTTCGGCTCAATCCATAATTAATTTTTAATGTGCACCAACCAAAGTGAGGACCCAACTTTCGGCCACAACATAGTGAGGACCCAAATCAACATGCTTGAAACCAAAAATACTTAAACAATTACTCCTTGAATATGCGCAAAGGCTACATTCATTTAGTCAGCCTTCATGCACTATTAACTAGAAAATTAATCAACCAGATCTTCTAACTTTCACACGGGTCAATACGAGGCTCTAATATTCAAGGAAAATGGAGATAATATACCAAACAACCTTCCCTAAGATCCAAAACTCAAAATGATAACAAAAAATTATATATGAATTGATGAACACAATTCTTTCAAATGCTTTGTTCTTGATAGATAGTTAATCACAAAACTTTGACCTGGCTTCCAGTATGATTAAATAATGACATGTGGATCCAATCACTAAAAAGGGTTTCCATCAATGACAACACCAAATAAATTTTGTAGTGTATATTGCCAACAATCTCCCCCTTTGGCATTGATGGCAACACATTAGTGAAAAATGACTAAGTGTTGGATCAGTACCAACATGAATACACTACCAACCTTCAAAACTCTGAAAAAAAACCTCCCCCTAAGATGATTAAGGCATTTTTCATTGTCCCATTCTCCCCCTTTGAAATTAATGGCAAAGGTAGGAATCCGCATAACAAAAATAAAAAAAATTGCTATGAACAAATTGCATATGTACAAACATGCTTCTACAACTTACATAAACTTAAATAGATCTGCAAAATTGTTCTTCAATAGATTCAAACTCGTGTCCCAACCCTTCTTGAGACTCTCCAAGTTATTCATGTGACCAAAAAATAAGTAAGATTGAATCTCTACTAATTCAAGGTTTGTCATATCACTGACCGCCATAGCATCTTGTGCTTCCTTCAAATCACTCAACATTGTTTCCATCTTTGGACCAATTATTCCTCTAAGCTCACAAACCCTTTCAACAATTTTACCTTCTTCATGCTTCAAAATTTTGAACTTATCAAGGAGGGATATGACTTAACCTTATTGCTTTCCAATAGAAATGGTTAGAGGATCGAATGCTTGAGTGATATCTACTAATTGTTTCTCACATTCTTTCATTTTCTTTTCAATGTCCTCGATGAACATAGATACAAATAGACATGACTTATAAATGTAAACAACTTCAGACAAAGCACTTTGAATATTATTTACACAAGTAGCTAATAGATATTTATCATTAGCTATCATCCCTTTCAACCTACTAAACCTTTTAGTATCAAACTCCTTCTAAAGTTTATCCATAACTGACTTCTCAAGTGACTCAAAATGAGTACTTATAGAATTAACAAGCTTCTTCAACTGACCGGATGGAGAATCAGATGAATCCTTGACATATGAAGGCACAATCTTCTCTAAAATACTAGATGCAAGATTCAACAACTCACTTTCTTCAATATGTGATTTCATAATTTCTTCCCTCTCCTTGGCCTGTGCAAATGATGCAACTTTTAGTTTCTCAATGGGAGACAAAGTAGCCAATTTGATAGGACTCCTCTAATCAATTCATGATCAAACTCTTCATGTTCTTAAACCCTTCTACCACCTTAACAATGTCTCTGCCTCAACCTTCACTTCATCCTTCTTTCTCTTCAATCACTCAATTTTTTGCATGTATTTCAAGAATCTCCCTTTCAACCAATACTTTAGAGCCTGTGATCCATAGGAATTTCAGCACTGTCAAGAGGACTTTAGGAGGTCCCTCAAACGTATCTTCTCTCTTCTATCACTGCAGCAAACGAAACATCTCTCATGCACTTCTTTTTAGAAACAATACTTTCACGAAATTTTAACATAATTTCCCTTTGAGGATTTCTTTTAGTATCCTTGCAACTTCTTCAAAGATGTCCAATCATCAGCTTGTTCACACTTGTTTTTCTCTTAAAATCCCATTTTTCTTCATTTAGTATATTCTTCATTTCTTCTAATGACATCACCAGACACAAATCAACAAGTATTTGTTCTTCTTTTGTCCTTGCACTCACTTTTCTCATTTATAAAACTTCATATAGACCTTTGGGTAACACAGACATTATTTCAATAAGAGTCATATTGAAATTATTCAAGTACTTGGTGCAGGGGCACCTACACCTTGGAATGAAAGGGAAAAGATTCCTTGAAGGATCAACAAGTGATTTGAAGGTCTTTAATCATTATTCAACGAGGAAGTTGCAAAGTATGCCAAAATAGGATGAGTTGTCAGTTGATGTCATGATGACAATGAGGTCTAGGTGGTAGAATAGTTTGGTTTTCATGTTTTTCTTCTTGAATAAGGTCCAAAATGACCATTCAATGTGTAATTGGAGTTTTCAAGTCAGTAGGAGTCAAGAATAGGTGAAAATTACAAACACAATGGTAAATGGTGATTAAGAGGGGTGATTAAGACCCAAGTTGTAAAATTGCCATTTAAGGGTCAACAAAAGATGGTTAAGGTAGTTGG
>VDFB02124438.1:0-18425 GCA_007258455.2 Sequoia sempervirens | reverse complement strand
TATTAAATAGGGAGTTAATAAAAAGTGAAGTATCTTGAGCAAATGGACGCCTATATGCTCAAAAGATGACTTTTTGGAATCGTTGAAGACTGACGATGAATCTCAGAGCTTCAACAAAATTGTCAACTGAAGTTCAGAATATTTGCAATTTTAGCATAAGATGGCGATTTTCTATTTTTGGCGCTAATTGCATGATAATAAATATTTTATTATTATTTTCAAATTTGAACTTCCAGTTAGTGGCAGTCGAACTGAAAGGCAACCAATCAGAGGACTTCTATTCTTGTTAGGGTTTTCAATTCTTGCAGTTATCAAATTGGTGCGAATTTCTTCTTATTTAACATGGCGCCATCTTCATTGTTATTCACAGAGTTTTCAAAAGGAAATTCGTATTTCTCAAGAGCAAATTTAATCTTAAGAGAAATTCGTGATTTTCTAAGGAAAATTCATTATCTTCAAAGGGAAATCGAAGTTTATTAATTTCAAAGCAACTTCAAAGATAAATTCGTATTTCTTCAGAAGAGAAGGCGCATATCTTCAAAGCAAATTCATCCAAAACAATTCGCAAATTCCTCAAAGGCGTTTCCTTAAATCAATAAAATTCGCAAGTTCTCCAGAGATTCAAAGGCGGATTTCATATTCAAAGGCGAATTTAATAATCAAAGGCGAATCCTCAAATTCAAATTAAATTCGTATTTTCTTCAAAGGAAATTCGAATTTCTTCATAACCAAAGGCGCAAATTTCAAGAAGATAAATTCGTGGTTTTCGTATTCAAAGGCGAATTCTTCCAGATCAAAATCAAAGTCAACTTCTACTCCAGAGGTGTTAGTTGTTACGCCAACAAAGAGATCAGCACTATGCAATAAGGACAACATTTAATGGGTATTCCTTGGAAAATTAAATCTCTGAAATATATCTATAAGATATTCTTGTAACTAGATTTCTGAGTTTTATATTGCATCTATGAAATAATTAATATCATCTGCTGAATGGAATAATGGATATGATATATATGTATTTTGAAATATTGCAATGATAGAAATAATACAAAGATGAATGGATTATCAGTTATTTATGTTATATCTTGCAAGAATACTATCAAAACATTCAATTATTAAACCAGCAACACATTACCCAACTTAGAACTGTGTATTGGAAAAATGTTTGATGAAATGCCTAACCATTTGTATTCAAGAAATTGAGAAATTTTCGGACCCAAATTTGCCTGGGGTCTTTACACATTTAAAGCTATTTTGTCTTTATATTGTCCTGTCCCTACCCATGACTAGTCATTTTGAAAATTTGGCGGGAAAAAAATGGTGTTCTTTAACATCACCTAATATTAACTTAATAATAATATCAAATTTAAATTATTAATTAATAATATTTAAATTTATATCTTTCTTGTGTGGCCGACCTCCTTTCAAGAAGGCGCTAAGTTTTGTGGCCGACCTCCTCTTAGGAAGGTGTGTAGATGCATATTAATACTAGTTCCTTTCATTTTGTTTGGTATCATTGATGAGGCAAGTGCTTTATGGCAAATTAAGGGACAAAAACCCCTTCTGATCGTCTACCTGGTGAGGCGGAAATCTCACCTGGATCCGTGTCTTTCTTACTTTGAATTCTATTTACAACGCATTGTCATTTCTGAACTTCTGATTTTGTTTATACTAGGCAGTGGCGACAACATTAGGGAAGGAGGAACGATTAAGCGATTTGGTGGTGGCAGAGCCTGAGCTCATGCCACCCTCAGGTCCACCCATCAGTCGACCCTTAGCAGATTCACACAAAGAAACCATTTGTTTGAGCTTGAAACACATCAATGCCTCTCCTGGGGTGCCATCTCTAGCACGAACTATTATGACTCGAAGATCATTCCTATTGCACATCATCCACTCTTGGAGGTTTTGTAATTTTTTATTTCGACCAGCAGTTCACGCGACTGGCAATTGAATTAGCTACCAAACTCGTATTCGCTGGCATCCCTTATTTGTCGAGTTTATCATACATTGGTTGATCTGTTCGCACAACGAGATATTGGTGACACTTTGAGTGTTTAGAGTTCCAGATCTTATAAGGAGTCTGTTGCTGGTTTGTGTTGATTAGACACTATCATCGGGTCTGTGAGTAAGATAGTCGTCTGCTATCTAGAACGGATGTGTATTTTTTGAACTTCCAATATTAATGACAATTCCAGAGTCTGGGCGATTATCAGAATTTCTATTGTGATTACCGTGTTATTGAATGTTCATTTTATGGGTGTAAATGCAAAAGATAATCAGTAGATCTCCTAATAATTGCAGAGGTTTTCAAGTTACTGAGGAAGAACAAGCTCTTTGTGAAGAAGGAGAAGTGTTCTTTTGCGTAGACGGAGGTACACTTCTTGGGCCACATTGTTGGCCATGGTATGCTAAAACCAGATCCTGAAAAGTTGCGTGTGATAGAGGAATGGGAACCCTTTCAGTCTGTGCATGAGGTATGCCAATTCCTCAGATTGGCAAACTACTACCGAAAATTTGTATCGGGGTATTCCAGGATCGTTGCTCCACTCATGGACCTGCTCAAGAAAGACAGAAAGTGGAGATGGGAGATGAAGCAGCAAGAGGCATTTAAGTTGCTTAAGAGGAAACTTACTGAGCAGCCTGTGTTAGCGTTGCCCAGATATGGTGAACTGTTCGAGGTGCAGATTGACGCCTTTGACTTTGCATTGGGTGGAGTACTCATGCAAGGCGGTCATCTTGTAGCCTATGAATCCAGGAAATTAACAAAGAAAGGAGCTACTTTGCACATGAGAAAGAGATGACGGCGATCATCCATTGCTTGCGGGTATGGCAGCATTACCTTCTGGGTGTGCCTTTTCATATTGAAAACAGACAATGTGAGCTTGACTTACTTTAAGTCGCAGGCAAAGCTTACACCGAAGCAAGCCTGTTGGCAAGAGTTTCTCGCAGAATTCGATTTTGAGTTCCTTTACAACCTTGGACGCCATAATACTGTAGCAGATGCATTGAGTTGGAAGAATCAGCTCACTGCACTGGGAGAGTACTCAGGGAATAGAGCAAGTCAACTTGGAGTTGCCGAACACATACTGGAGAGAGTTAAAGAGGGACTCCAGAATGATTCACAGGCTTTCCAAATAGTAAATCAAGTCAAAGCTAGACGAACTTGCTGTTTCCATTTACAAGGGGATTTACTCTACTTCTCTGACTCAAGACTCTACATACCTAAATGGAAGGAGTTGCGCAAGGAGCTAATGTTTGAATGTCACGATTCTATTTGGGCTTGACATCCAGGATAGAAGCGCACCCTTGCACTCCTTGAGCGGGGGTATTTTTGGCCTCACATGAGGGAGGACGTCGAGGCATTTGTGAGAACCTGCCTGACTTGTCAACAAGACAAGGCAGTAACTCAGCTACCTGGTGGCTTGTTGCAGCCATTACCAGTGCCGGTGCGACCTTGGGCAAGTGTAAGCATGGATTTCATAACCCAGCTACCCTTGGTGGAAGGTCATTCCAGCATCATGGTGGTGGTAGATTGCTTCTCGAAGTATGCTGTGTTTGTTGCATGCAAACTTTCGTGCCCAACTGAGGTAGCAGCAAAGTATTTCTTTCAGCACATGGTTAAGTACCGGGGAGTTCCATTGAGCATTGTGTCTGACAGAGACCCAAGGTTCACGTCTAGTTTCTGGGATGAGCTATTCAGACTTATGGGGACGAAATTGCTTATGTCAATAGCTTATCATCCGCAATCAGATGGATAGACCGAGCAGGTGAATGGCATATTGGAGGATTATCTATGACACTACATTTGGGCAGACCAAAAGAATTGGCCACAGTTGCTGGATGTGGCCCAGTTCAGCTATAACTTGCAAAAGTCTGGGTCGAGTAAGTACTCGCCGTTTGAGTTGGCCACAGGGCAGCAACCACTCACGCCTCACACGATTTTGAGAGGTTATATGGGTCCAAGCTCTGAAGCAGCAAAGTATATTAAAGAGTTCAATGACAAGGTTGATCTTGCGAGATATCATCTTACAAAGGCCGCGGACCGTCTGAAGAGGGATGCGGATGCGCACCGCCAAGACACGGAATTCAATGTTGGCGACCGAGTTTTGTTAAGGATGGATCAACACCAGTTCAAAGTGCCCAAGGGTCTGAGCGCTTCATTGATACAAAGGTGGGATGGCCCCTTCGAGGTGACCCAGCGAGTCGGGAAGGTGGCATACTGACTCAATCTGCCCTTACATATGAAAATGCACCATGTATTCCATGCCAGTCAATTACGAGCGCATCACTTTCACGAAAATGATCTCTTGTGCAACGTTCCACACTGGGGTCTTGCTAATGTGATCGATTGGCCTGAGTTGAAGGTGCAGGAAGTTCTGGCAATGCGAAACAGAGGCTACGGGAAAATGGCCTATAGGGAATTCTTAGTCCATTGGGTGGGCAAGTCGAAGGATGAATCGACATGGGAGCGAGCCGAGTTGCTTTGGCGCGAAGAAGAGAAAGTTATGAGGTTCCTGGACGGGAACTCCACTCAGTCTTGAACTGAGTCCAGAGAGCTTACACCCAACACTGTGATGGTTTCAACATGGAGCCGAAGCCGAGTACAGGCGCCGAGGGCGTCGCCTAAGTTAGGTGGGGGAGAATGTAGGGGGATACTCTTAAGTTGAATACCGACATCCGTGTTGGATGCAATCCGGTCCGGGAAGACTTAATGCGGGGGGCGCAATGACCCAGTCAATGCGGTAACTAAGATGGTGCGACTTAGTCTCCTGAAGCATATGTGTACACGACATGCATTCAATGATGTCGTGCTCCAACTCAACATTGGAGTCACGACCCAATGCGGTGTCGAAGGCATGTTCTAATAGGAGTCTAAGTGGTGGAGTTTCCTATTCCGGTTGACACGGTTCCTGTTCCGAATCGTGGCAGTGCTAGCTCACCCGAGTTGCATTGCGTGGCGGATCTTATGCGAGTTTGTTGTTGAGTTGCATCGAGCCGTTGCATCGAGTCACTGTGGACCAAGTCGTGCTCCTGATTTGGTGCGAGTTGTTGGAGCTTGTGGCTACAAAACAGGTTGCATGATTCAGTGCAAAGTAATGATGTTGAATGTTGTATGCGAATTGCATTGACTCACTGTATTCTGAGTGCAAGTATTCTCCGAATTATTGTAAGCTTATCTGTTAGAGGTTTTGGCGAGCCGAAGGGGCTTGTGTTTTGTCAACTTTATTTGTAATTTTAGTTGGGAACTTTAAGTGGGGCATTATTGTAACAAGTGCATGTTATGCAAGCATTCTCGGTTCTACCGACTTGCATGAACTTGGCTCGAGTTGCATTCTGCCGTGGCATAATAAAACTAAATAACGAGTTGCCCACTATATATTGTGTTCATTGATCTGCTTATTGTGCTATTACATTGCTGCATTGTTTTTTGAGTTGCATTGTATATATTGGCCGAGTTCACGATAGTCACGATCCTGCAAATTAGTTAAGGCGTAGTCCAAGCTGCAGACTCAACCAGATCTCCTCGAGCTGGACGAGACGTGGTTTTGGTGCTGCACGAGGTTGGCTCAGGTTGGCCTCGTGACAGTTGGTATCACGGGGCCAACCTGATCACGAGGCCAACTTGAGCCAACCTCGTGTGGCACCAAAACCACGTCCCGCCCAGCTCGAGGAGATCTAATTGAGTCTGCAACTTGGACTACGCCTTAACTAATTTGAAGGATTGTGACTATCGTGAACTAGGCCAACATATATAATGCAACTCAAAAGGCAATGCAACAATGTATATGTTGGCCGAGTTCACGATAGTCACGATCCTGCAAATTAGTTATGGCGTAGTCCTTGCTACAGACTCAACCAAATCTCCTCGAGCTGGGCGAGACGTGGTTTTGGCACCGCATGAGGTTGGCTCAGGTTGGCCTCGTGACATTCATTGATCTGCTTACAGTGCTATTACATTGCTGCATTATCTTTTGAGTTGCATTGTATATGTTAAACCACGTCTCGCCCAGCTCGAGGAGATCTGGTTGAGTTTGCAGCTTGGACTACGCCTTAACTAATTTGCAGTATCGTGACTATCGTGAACTCAGCCAACATATACAATGCAACTCAAAAGACAATGCAGCAATGTAATAGCATAGTAAGCAGATCAATGAACACAATATATAGTGGGCAACTCGTTATTTAGTTTTATTATGCCACGGAAGAATGCAACTCGAGCCAAGTTCATGCAAGTCGGCTGAGTCGAGAATGCTTGCATAAAATGCACTTGTTACAATAAAGCCCCATTTGGAGTTCCCAACTCAGATTACAAATAAAGAGGACAAAAGACAAGCCCCTTCGGCTCGCCAAAACCTCTAACAGATAAGCTTACAATAATTCGGAGAATACTAGCACTCAGAGTACAGTGAGTCAATGCAATTTGAATACAACATTCAACATCATTACTTTGCATTGAATCATGCAACCTGTTTTGTAGCCACGAGCTGCAACAACTAGCGCCAAATTAGGAGCACGACTTGGTCCACAGTGACTCGATGCAACTCAACAATAAACTCGCATAAGATCCGCCACGCAATGCAACTCGGGCGAGCTGGCACTGTGACGATTCGAAACAGGGACCGTGTCAACTGGAATACGAAACGTCACCACTTAGACTCCTATTAGAACGCGCCTTCGACACCGCATTGGGTCGTGACTCCAATGTTGAGTTGGAGCACGACACCATTGAATGCATGTCATGCACACATATGCTTTAGGAGACTAAGTCGCACCATCTTAGTTACCGCATTGACTGGGTCATTGCGCCCCCAGCATTAAGTCTTTTCGGACCGGATTGCATGCAACATGGATGTCGGTATTTAGCTTAACAGTATCCCCCTACATTCTCCCCCACCTAACTTAGGCGACGCCTTCGACGCTTGCACTCGGCTTCGGCTCCATGCTGAAACCATCACAGTGCTGGGTGTAAGCTCTCTGGACTCAGTTCAAGACTGAGTGGGGTTCCCATCCAGGAACCTCATAACTTTCTCTTATTCGCGCCAAAGCGACTCGACTCGCTCCCAAGTTGATTCATCCTTCGGCTTGCCCACCTAGTGGACTAAGAATTCCCTATAGGCCATTTTCCCATAACCTTTGTTCTGCATAGCCAGAACTTCCTGCAGCTTCAACTCTGGCCGATTGATCACATTAGCAGGACCTCGGTGTGGAACGTTGCTCAAGAGATCACTTTCGTGAAGGTGATGCATTCGTAATTGACTGACATGGAATACATGGTGCATTTTCATATGTAGGGGCAGATTGAGTCGGTATGCCACCTTCCCGACTCGCTGGGTCACCTCAAAGGGGCCGTCCCACATTTGTATCAATGAAGCGTTCAGACCCTTGGGCACTTTGAACTGGTGTTCATCCATTCTTAACAGAACTTGGTCGCCAACATTGAATTGCATGTCTCGGCGGTGCGCATCCGCATCCCTCTTCATGCAGTCTGCGGCCTTTGTAAGATGATATCTCGCAAGATCAACCCTGTCATTGAACTCTTTAATATACTCTGCCGCTTCAAAGCTTGGACCCATATAACCTCTCAAAATCGTGTGAGGCGTGAGTGGTTGCTGCCCTGTGGCCAAGTCAAACGGCGAGTACTTACTCGACCTAGACTTTTGCAAGTTATAACTGATTTGGGCCACATCCAGCAATTGTGGCCAGTTCTTTTGGTTTGCCGAAATGTAGTGTCGCAGATAATCGTCCAATATGCCATTCACCTGCTCGATCTGTCCATCCGTTTGCGGATGATAAGCTGTTGACATAAGCAATTTCGTCCCCATAAGTCTGAAGAGTTCAACCCAGGAATTGGACGTGAACCTTGGGTCTCTGTCAGACACAATGCTCAACGGATCTCCCGAGTACTTAACCACGTGCTAAAAGAAATACTTTGCTGCTACCTGTTGATGCGTGTTTTATGACACAACAAACATTCTAGAATAAAGTGTCAAAGACGCTATATCCTCTCTTGAAAAATTACCTTGTATGCTAAGATTGCAAGTAAGATCATATGGTAATTCCAATGTTTAAGATGAATGCGGATTTGCTCTGTGGTTTTGATGTAATTTGCTGGGGGCACAATTAGGATTTAACTCTGGTAGGTTACTCAAGAAAGTGGAGACATGAATACAGTATCATTTTGGATTTTCTGACTTTTCAAAAAAAAGTGAAAAAGATTAAGGGTTTTAGAGATCCTATGCTATTCCTAAGAAATCAAGAGACGACAAAGATAAAATGAAACCAAATAAACAATACTCTGCTTCGCCACGTTTGACGACAACTACACAGAGCACGTGCAATCTTCTGGGAATGTGCTTATGATTTTCACGTAATGAATAATTACCATCAAATCGAACAATAGTTATCCAAACAGAAGTTAAGCATCCACGATAAAGCTCAGTCTAACTTTACACATTGAGTGAAAAGCATCTACTCAAAGAAAGTATGAGCTAGGTTTCACTAGTCTCCGTTATCAATCCGTCATTCTTCTAACATACATTCTAATTCAAATTTACCAAATGAGAAAGCAAATATGCGACCATGCAACCATTTGACAATCAAGGATTCAAGGCACCTCATGCATTTGAACTTTATTATCAAAATAGTGTTTTCACAACAATCTCATAAAACTCTCTTATTTTCTACAATCTAATTCTCTTGAATCTGCTCTAACTTCTAATGCCTTCTAATGAATTCTAATTCTTCTCGTTCTGATCTAATAAAATGAGAGAGAATGGGGGGGTTTATATGGCACCTCCGAATTACAATGAATGGCCAAGATTGAAATGAGATCAATGGCCCATATTAAACATGACTAAACCCTAATTAGGGTTTCCAAAACCTCAACCAGTTAACTAGAGAGAACTTCAGACATCTGGAGTTGCATCCTTATCCACTTGTGCGGCATTGCATTCAGCGAATCTGGACACGATCAAGCCGACCTCCTCCATGGCAATGTCTGGCAGCACGTTGACGTTGTATTCCAGCAAGTCCAAGCTCTTAGCACACTCTGCAAAAGTGGTCGCCCATTCTGGTTCCTGCAGCAAGAAAGAATTCCTGACGGCCATGAAGTTGAATACCTTGGTGAAGTTTTCTTTCATGATTGGCCCGGTGGTGGAGAAAATTCTCTGCACTTGTTCTCTTAAATTCTTTGGCCTCAAGTGTTTCTTTCAGACAGTATCTTTGTCGAGCATATCTGCAGCTATCTCGTATATTTTATTCTGAATTTCTTTTGCTTGTTCTTCAACTCTGGCACCATCTTGCTTTACCTTTTCCAGGACTCCTCTTCTTGAAATCAGAGCATAATACCATCCACTGAAATCATATGCAGCCCCAGCCTCAATGACCCTGTCCTCAATCAGCCTTTGCTTCGAGATGCCCTTCAATTCTCGAATACATGGGATAATCCTATTTTGAATATCCTCGAGGCCGTCCCATGATTCCGATAAACCTGCAACTCGTGACAGCAAAAAGGAAGCCTGCTCGTACACACGTGCCAGCTTTTCTGCAAATGCCATCGCCTCTTCTTTCCTTCCATCCATCCAATTCTTAGCCTCTTTTGCCATAGTCAATTCTTCCTCAAAATTTCTGACTGGTTCTTGTGAAGAATTTGGAGGTAGAAGCCCTGCTTGGTCACCTTCATTTAGTGGCTTGGTCAAATGCTGGATGTAATCTTTTAAGCGCTCAATCTCTTTTTTATATTCCTTTTTCTTGGCCACTTCTTTTTCCAGCCTAGACTTGATGGTGGCAACGGAATTGTCTAAGTCCTCAACATCTTGTTCCTTCGTTGCTAGACCCATGTCAATGGTCGTGATGGCGTATTCCTCCGGAGCAATCTCATCCTGGAACTTATCGGCTGTAGGTATTGCAACTTGCACTGTGTGATTGCCAGCCTCATCCCTTTGGATGGTGGAAAATTTCTTGGCTTTCTTCCTCGGGGCAGTTTGCTCTAGTCTTGCCAGAAAATCTGTGGCATCATCCTCCTCAGGAACCTCTACTGGCGCCTTTCTCTTTAATCTTTCTTTCAGCCACTCTGGGATGGTTGGCTGCTCAATTCCGTCCTCCTGTTGATCTTGGACATCCTGTATATCCTGAATATTTTGATCCTCGTGGACATCTTGAATTTCCGGTATGCTTTGAATCTCTTGCATATCTTGAACTTCTTGCACCAATTGGATTTCTGGCATACCATGAATTTCTTGGACGGATGGGTCCTCTTGGATTCCTTTGAGGGCGGAAATCATTCCTTCCTCGAATTCTCCATCCATAATATTTGTATCATTGTCCGATTCTAGGATCTCTGTGCTTGTTGGAGAAGGTTGGGCATCGTCTTCTACTTGCATTGGCTCCACATTTCCGATTGGAGAAGGGATCCTAGCATTTTCAAAAGACTCTTTATCCATGGCGAGTATTTCTTCTATATTTCTGGAAGTGGCCGACTGAAGAGGTCTGGACTTGTGCTTCTTTCGAGAAGGCCCTTCATCTATCATTTTATCCTTGTCCTGTTTTGCAGATTTGCCAATTTCTTTCCTCTTTTTCAAGTTGGCTGCGTCTGTTGGCCCATCTCCACGAGATGCACCGGCATTTGAAGAATAGGACTCTGTATCGCCCATCAATTCATACGTGAATTGCACATTTCTCTGTCTTAGAATTTCTACCTGCCGATCTATCCACCATTGAGAATACTTGAAAACAGGCCGCATGAAAGTTGCCAGGTCACCCATCTCAGGCTCAAACCATCTCATAGGGGGGAGTGGCTCATTCTCATTGAAGCCCGACTGCAAGTATATTCCGTCATCTCGTAGTTGATCAGGTACTTTGAAGAGCTCTGTTGCCCTTATCATGCTTAGTGGCAATCTTGACCACAATCTCCTCCTCACGTCATATTCATCTGCTGCATTAGCCCAGAAGTCTTCTAAGTCAACCCGATGCTTGTACCTCTCTCCGTCCACAGTTCTGATGTGATGGAGTGGATCAAAGTCATTCCTGGATTTGTATGATATGAACGGATAATTCTGGATCTCCAGTCGAGCGATCTCCGCTGCTTGTGCCGTTGGACATGACTCCTCCATATTGCCGATGAAAAAAGGAAAGGTGACAGCCGCTTTCTGTTTTGGCCTTTGAATATTTTGATACGCCTCCAATTGCCTCAGTACTTCTAGCAAAACCATTTTGTTGGTTGGATAGATGGGCAGTCTATAAGGATTTCCTGAGAATCCTTGGATCCTGATGTAAGTGAACTTTGGATATTGAATGAACTAGAATCCATACCGACTGATTAGGCTCTTGGCCTTATGTGAGAGTCTTTGATGTGTTCCGCCTTGGAGAAGCCGAGTGATGTACATCAAAAAGGCGTCATGAGCTCGTCGGAAATGTGACTTCTCTTTCAGTTGCAACTGCGGATAACAATCATAGGCCTTGAGCTGCCCTTTGCCATTGCCGACCACACCCTTGCAGGTCAAGCCAGAATACTTGTAATATCTTGCAAGCGAATATATGATGTATGAGCTTATGTGAAAGGTCTTGGTTTCCTCCAAGTTGACCAACTGCTCATGGAGGCTATCACTAATCATTCTGGACCAATTGAACATCTTGACTCCAGTAATTATTTCATCAATGAAATAGTACATCCAGTTTTCGAAAGGTGCACCATGGGGATTGACTACTATTCTGTTTAGTAGCAAGACAATGTCTCCATATTCCTCTTTGAAATGTGTTCTGACCAATTTCTTTGGCATCTTCCCTACAGTAGGCTTGGGCTTCAGTAACCAAGTTTTGTTTATGTTTGATGCACAGAGGTCTTGCTGGTTTTGGTAAAGCTTAAGTGCATCTTCCTTGGTGCGGTAGGACGTTCGGTTGTAAACTGGAATTCCGAAAGTTTCTTGGATTGCTGGCTCAGACAAGTATGCGAGAACTCTTCCATCAGGAGCTTCTATTTGCCTTTCTCGTGCATTATAGTGCAATGCACATTCTACCATAAGTTCCGGACACTCTTTTGCTGGTGGAAATCCAGCTGCGTGAACAATTCCATTACGCATCATTCTCATCGCAATTGGCGTAGGCAAACGTCCATTGCTCCTGTACATTCTCTTCCTGAAGTCATCGAGGTCAACGTGGCCAAGATCGGTGTCCACAACATGCTCCCACTTGGATTTGATCTTTGACTGCGGCTGCACACCCTTGCTGGCAAACTTCATCTTTACCATCTCGAAAACAAATCTGCAAGAAAAAGCAAAGAGAATAATTAGAATTCAAAATTTAAATCACTTTGAAAGATATTCCAGCTAGTTATCAAATTAGACTTCGTGAAAAATCAAGCTGGAAAGAAAATAAACGATGAAGTTTCATGCCAAAATGAAGTGGACAAAGTGGATCTGCCTGGCTCTTTTGGAGAAATGATCACGATCACAATGCAAGCTGGTAAAAATTTGCTTCTTTCGCTTCACTTCAAACTTTTCTCACCTCGTGCCTTAGAAAAATTTCTTCTCACACTTTCTACGAAAATCGAATGATTGTAAAATGAGAAGTGAAATCAATTATAGAGGTGAGAAAATCGATCCAATTGGCAAATTTCCATTGTTTCCTAGCAAATTTCCATTGTTTCCTTTAAATCGAGTTTAAACTCAGATTTTACTTCGCTTCCGAGTGATCTTCAATGATAATGTCTGGGAAAGTTTCCAAATTCAACGCCAGTTCAATAAAGCTCTTTTGTCCTTTTTTCCAATTTCGATTTTTTTTTAAAACTTATCTCTTTGGGGTGTTGGAAAATAAATAATTAAAATAATTATTTTATCTGTCATTTCCAACCCGTTCGTTTTACGGCGAATTATTTTTGTCCTTTTCGAAATTTTCTTGCCAATGCCTTAGGCGAATTTTCATTTTCTCCAATTTTCTTGCCATAATTTCTATCGTCCAATTTCATTTGGCCACGATTTTCTTTCTTTTTTCCAAATTTATTTCGCCATTACCTTCTTTCGTCCAATTTTACTTGGCCATAAATTCTTTCGTCCAAAATCACAGGCGAAATTTTCTTTACATCTTCCTAAGTCGTTTGGCAAAATGTTCTAGACTTAGAAAAAATATTTCTATCTCTTCTAAGTATGGCGAAATTTTCAAGGGCCAAACATATATTTTTTATTTCCCAAGATTCATACTTAGGCAAAAACTTTTGAATTTTCCTCAGCCTTCTAGACATGGGGGACTTTGCTAATTTTAATGCCATCTTCATAATGTCCAAGGGCGGACATGTCTTATGTTGGTGCCATTCACATTTGGATAGGGGCGGACTTGGCAAATGTCTTGGCCTTTAAGCTGGGCGGACTTTATCTCTTTCCTTGCCATCCTATGGCGGACTTCCTTCATATCCTTGCTACTTCACTTTTTGCTAAGGGCGGACTTCAGCTTTTATCTTGCCATACAAGGGCGGAGTTCATCAAATTTCATGCCATTGCATCTCTTGTTGAGGGCGGACTTTGTCAAGTGTTGAGCCATTTCCTTTATGCTGCTGGGTGGACTTCATTAAATTCCTTGCCATCTCTCTAAGGCTAGGCGGACTTGCCTCATTGCCTTGCAACCTTTTGGGCGGACTTCATCACTTGTCTAGCCATTGTCTTATGCCCAAGGCGGACTTGCCTTGTTTCCTTGCCACTCAAGACTTGACCAAGGGCGGACTTTGATCTGTGTCTGGCCACTTAAGGGCGGACTTCATACATTTCCCAGCCACTCCACATTTTGTCCAAGGCGGACTTAGCTCTATCCTTTGCCATTGGAGGGCGGACTTTGATCTGTGGCTTGCCATTTCATCTCTTGGCTGAAGTGGACTTCCTCCAATTCATTGCCACACAAGGGTGGATTTGATTGCCTGCCTGATTTTGATTTGTTGTTCAACTGTTCATATCATTACAAATTTCTCAGTCTCCATGAATCTTCTCAGATTTCAAACTATCGGGTGATTTTCCGCATTTTTAACCCTTTTTGTAATTTTCCACTTCGCCTCATGAATTCAAAAAATTTCAAATCAATTCTTCGAGAGTTCTTGATCTTTTTCAACTTCCCGAAAGGGATTTTTGAAACTCGAGCCCTTTCCAAATATAGAAACTTTCTAAAAATAGAAATTTTCCAAAAATAGCAACTTTCCAAAAATAGACCCTAAAAAATAGGGATCTCAGAATTGCCCAAAAGTGCCAAAAAAGTAGGTCCTAAAAAATAGGGGGCCAAAGTGAAAAACCCTAAAAACTGGGAGGTGTCGGAATTGACTGAAATGACAGTCGATCTTCGTCTCCCAGGCCTTCTAAGCATGATGGCGACGTTTGCACAGTGATCCAGGCTCAAACTCTTTACTCGACTCGGGTGACCATTCCAAATTCAGACTCAAATCCCCCAAACAGAGACCAGACGGAAACCGGGATGCAACGACAAAAAGCAAACAACAAGGGTCCCCATTTGCAATGGGGCGAGGTGTGAATTAGGTCACAACGCTACCTCAGCTGGGCACGGAAGTTTGCATGCAACAAACACAACATACTTTGAGAAGCGATCTACCACCACCATGATGCTGGAATGACCTTCTACCAAGGGTAGTTGGGTTATGAAATCCATGCTTACACTTGCCCAAGGTCGCATTGGCACTGGTAATGGCTGCAACAGGCCGCTAGGTAGCTAAGTTACTGCCTTGTCTTGCTAACAAGTTAGGGAAGTCCTCACAAATGCCTCGACGTCCTCCCTCATGTTAGGCCAAAAATACCCCCGCTCAAGGAGTGCAAGGTGCGCTTCTGTCCTGGATGTCCTGCCCAAACAGAATCGTGACATTCAGACATTAGCTTCCTGCGCAACTCCTTCCATTTAGGTATGTAGAGTCTGGAATCAGAGTAGAGTAAACCCCCTTGTAAATGGAAACGGAGAGTTCATCCAACTCTGACTTGATTTACTATTTGGAAAGCCTGTGAATCATTGTGGAGTCCCTCTTTAACTCTCTCCAGTATGTGTTTGGCAACTCCAAGTCGACTTGCTCCATTGCCTGAGTACTCTCCCAGTGTAGTGAGTTGAGTCTTCCGACTCAATGCGTTTGCTACATGTTGTGACCTTTTCACACATCGCCCCATTCAAAATGGGGACTCCCTAATTTTTGCTCCATTCTAGTCTTTTGGCTTTGGTTCTGTCTCTCTCTTTCTGTTTTTTTTCTGCTATTTTCTTTCCGAGGATGTGTCCGTCTGTGAGCTTAAATGTGAAATTTTGGCTAAGTCTAGGAATTAGGGTTTTGACTTTTCTGGTCAAATTTGAAGTCAAAAGGAGTGAATAAGTTGAAATATGAATTTGGCGTTGCAGTCAGTATGCTTCCAGCAGGTTCTCAACTAAATTTCAGTGAATTCTGACAACTTACTATTTTTAGTAAGTGTTTAATTCAGGGCATTCTCTCAGCACTACTGAAGTTCTTTTAGTCACACTGCATCCAGAACATTTCAGGCTGCTCGTCTGCAAATTTTGAGCTGAAATGGACAACTGTCTATTTTTAGCAAGTTCACCTTCAGGAGCAAATTTTAGGGTTTATATGCAAAGTTTTTCAATGCATGTTTGGAGATTCTTTCTAGGTTTTTTGAGACCTTCGCAATGATATAACATGCAAAATGAGACGATCACTTTCAGTATTCAGCCTTCAGGGGCTATTTTTAGGGTTTGCATGTTGAAATTTTCTTTGCATGTCTGAACATTCCTTGTGGGTTTTTCGAGGGCTTCGTAGTGGTATAACATGCAAACCAAGATCAGGACTTTTCAGGAGCCGTCTTCATAGGCTATTTTTAGGGTTTGCATGTCGGGCTTTTCAGCGCATGTCAAGTGATTCTTTATGGGTTTTTCAAGAGCTACGCAGTGATGTGACATGCAAAGCGAGATGATCAATTTTCAGAGACTTACTATTTTTAGCAGGTCCATTCCGGCAACTGTTCGACACATCAGTATCACAAACGAAGCAGAGTGCAACAAAAACGAGGTCAAACGGAGGTCATTTGATAGACATGCAAGTCAAATTAGGGTTTCCAGCTCCAGGACCCAAAATGAGGGGTAAAATGCTAGAATGTTCGAAAACCGGTGTATCCCACTGCGATCGGTATCTTTCAAGCTATCCACTGGTAAAATTTGAAGGCAATCGGAGCACTTACTATTTATAGTAAGGCGTTCTAGAAACAGGCTATAAATAGTAAGTCAGCATCAGGCGCCAGTGTGAACGGGCAAGTCTATCGATGAGGGTCACGTCATTCAAATTTCAAGTCAAACGGAGTTGGGGAAGTATCAAAATCAGGCAGTTGCTATAAATAGTAAACCACCTTCAGAAGCATGCTATAAATAGCAGGTCAGCTCAAGATGGCAGTGTGAACAAACTAGCTAGGTCATGAGGATCTTGTGGTTAAAATTTCAAATCAATCTGATCTTCAGAAGAGAGAAAACTTGGAACTTACTATTTATAGTAAGTATTGAGCTGGCAGAAGGAATAAGGAAAAAATGCCTAAGTCTGGATCTCATCCTGCTTCACCCCTGAAATGCGCCCTCAGCTCAAGCAGATGATGAAATAAAATTTAAGTGTTGAAGTATATCCTCCTCCACCCTTCAAATGTGCCCTGTCTTGCTCAACTGTTGATGAAAATTTCTAAGTCTGGATTTAAGTCCACCTCACTACCCCAAATGCGCCCAAGGAGAAATAAGTTGATGAAAATCTTTCTAAGGCATTGAGTTCGTCCTGCAGACCCCTGAAAATGCACCCACTTCAAGTCAAGTTGATGGAATAAATTCTAAGTGTTAAAAATGTCCTTCACCACTTCCAAAATGCACCCAAGTGCAATATAGGGTGAAGTTGATCAAAAAGTTACCAAGGCATAGTAAAATCCCTCACCACAGGCTAAATGCGCCCACGTCCAGCATGAGCTCCATTAAAAATTTTCTAAGGCATGAAGTTTGTCCACCTGCCACCCCTAAATGTGTCCTCAAGGTGATGGAAGCTAAAAAAAGTCTAAGGCAAAGAGTTAGGTCCGCCTGCCACCCCTAAATGCGCCCATGCAAAGTCAAGATGATATAAAAGTTTCTAAGCCAAGGCGTTCATCCTCCTCCACTATCAAAATGCACCCATGCTTGAAGAAGTCAAAGAGGTCAAAGGCGTTGGAGATAATTCCTTCACCATGTGTGAAATGCGCCCATCTCAAGTGCAAAGTCAGGATGATATAAAAGTTTCTAAGCCAAGGCGTTCATCCTCCTCCACTATCAAAATGCGCCCATGCTTGAAGAAGTCAAAGAGGTCAAAGGCGTTGGAGATAATTCCTTCACCATGTGTGAAATGCGCCCATCTCAAGTGCAAAGTCAAGATGATATAAAAGTTTCTAAGCCAAGGTGTTCATCCTCCTCCACTATCAAAATGCGCCCATGCTTGAAGAAGTCAAAGAGGTCAAAGGCGTTGGAGATAATTCCTTCACCATGTGTGAAATGCGCCCATCTCAAGTGCAAAGTCAAGATGATATAAAAGTTTCTAAGCCAAGGTGTTCATCCTCCTCCACTATCAAAATGCGCCCATGCTTGAAGAAGTCAAAGAGGTCAAAGGCGTTGGAGATAATTCCTTCACCATGTGTGAAATGCGCCCATCTCAAGTGTAAGGTAAAGATGAAAGTAAAAGTTGAGAAGAAGTCTAAGGCGTTGAAGTTAATCCACCTCCCTATGTCACATGCGCTCATATGGGCTAGGAAAAAGACAAAATGTTGACTTTCTTCAACACCCTTTGAATGCGCCAAGTCCAAGATGAAAGTGAAGTGGGGTCAAAAGTATTTCAAGGCGTTCATCCTCCTCCATGTATGAAATGCGCCCAAAGTGCATGCTAGAGATAAAGTTAAAATGAGGAAATATTCTAAGGCGTTGAAAGTGTTAAGTCCTCAATATGTGAAGTGCGCCCCAAAGATGTTGGAGATGGTGGCCTTCTAGAGAAAAAAAAAATGTGCTAAGTGTTGATGAAAATTCCTCACCATAGGCAAAATGCGCCATGACTGAAGTTGAATGGAAAGAAATTTTCTAAGGCAAAATTCAAATTCCTCCTTGATGCCTATGTGCGCCCAAGCTAGTGATGAAATGATAAAATATTTTTCCTAAGTGTTAATATTTAAATTTCACCTCCTAGAAGAAATACGCCCAAGTTGATGGAAGAGATGAAATTTTCAGAGGCATGAATAAAATTGGTAGTCGACATGTCAGAGGGTGCCAAATTCATGAAAATGATGAAAATTTTCAAAGTTGAGCAAGAAAATAAGCCCAGAGATGAAGAATGGAAATAAATTTGATGGAAAAAAATATTTCTAAGGTTTAAAATTCAAAAAATTATATGTACCCCTTCGTTTGTAGACCCATGGATTCGA